>JAVJIF010017879.1:0-87454 GCA_038442645.1 Agave tequilana
CCTCCTTCTCTTCAATTCCACCAAAACCCATCACCATTAAAACTTCATCTTCTCCAAAAATCACCACCACCAATTCCACCACTCCAACCACCCCACCACCACCACCTCCTCCTCCTCCAACTCCCCAACACCACCAAACATCACCACCACCACCACAACCCCCACCACCAACCACCATCACCAACTCCAACAACAACAACAACAACAACAACCCAACACCCCCTCCTCTCCTCCCCAGGGCGCGCGCGCCGCCCTCCTCCCCGGCGGCGGCGCCGCCGCCGCCAGGCCGCCGGCGGTGGCCGGCCAATCCCTCCCCTCCTTCTTTTTCCTTTCTTTCTTTCTTTCTTCTTCTTTTCTTTCTTTCCTTCTTTCTTTTCATTTCTTTCTCTTTCTTCCCTAAATAAACTAACTTTATCACCTTTCCTAAAATATCCTCCACCATTCCCTCAGATTACCTCCCTATATTTACACCCAATAGCCCTCTCCTTTTAAATCCTAATTCATTTCTAAATACACCATATTTTCTCTCTCTTTCTCTCTCTCCTTCATACAACTTTCTCTTTCCTCTCTCATTCCCTCTCTGATATTTATATAATATTTATAAATATATATATTAATATACAACTATGGGCTAGTGGATTTATCGTACGGGTCACCGAATTTCTGGACTTTTAACCGGTATTTCACCCCGATTTCAGGCGAGTGCTTCTTAATATACTTAAAAATAAACGCCCTTATAGGAATTGATATGTGGATAATTTTAGCATGCCTAGCACTTGTTACCATAGTTTTTAATACATGATATCATGCTATACAAGTTAATATATGATGTTGTACACGGTATTTACCCGACCCTGGACATGCTATACTTGACACGTGACATCTGACACCGGCACTTAGTATTTACACCGGCATTCGGTATTTACACCGACACTTGGCATGTTACACTTGATATATGATTTATGACACCGGCACTTGGTATTTACACCGGCACATGGTATTTGACGCCGATATTTGCCATGCTATATTTGACACCGATATTTGCCATGCTATATTTGACACCGATATTTGCCATGCTATATTTGACACTGATACTTGCCATGCTATATGTGAAACATGATACCCGACACGGTACTTGCCATGCTATATTTGACATATAATACCCGACACTGGTACTTGTCATGCTACACTTATTATATTGATATTAGACACCGATACTTGATATGCCATTCTTGACACCTGCTCCTGACACCCGGTATATGATATGCTTTCATGTGGTATAAATACCTAGATCTGACATCGGGACTCTTGACCGGACACTACCACCCAGATACTTGTGTATTATATGACATATTCATGACTATCACTGTTATGGAAAATTAGCATGACTATTATATTATTACCAGATACTTGGTACTCCTGAACTCCTGTACTCCTGAACTCCTGTATACTTGAACCCCTGAAATAGGGAGGCTCCTGACATTACTCCTGATATTATACTCTTGTTGACCCCCGTAATAGGATAACCATAGATATTGTACTTTTGTGAATACCATGTGGACATTATTATTTGAGACTCTGTTATATTTAAACAACTTACACCGGGATGGGGGAAATTGATGGGTATCGATATAGCTTCCGTGTTTATGGTGGTCATATATATATGTTGTACAACTATTCCTGTTGGATTCGACCTGGAGGCCACCAGGCGTTTTCGAGGGGTGTACTGGCACCCCTACCCCCTTGCCTGCCTGCTGGGTGTGCTATAATCCCTTGGGTATATCCTGTGGGCAACGGTGACACTCTATTCCTGTTCGGGCGTATATTAAGACCTTCGGGCATATAGTAAGTCCCGGTGCCTAGCGGTACGTTCCGGCTCAGTACCGGATACTCCTGGACCGTTGTCCCGGGCATGCACGGGACCCATTCTAAACATGGTTCATCGTTCCCCATCAATTTCCAATAACCAACCTCGCTCGGCTTGTCTGCGGAAGTATATGGCACCGGTCATATACCGAAACATACAAATTGAACGAGTCTTAATAATAACTTGATAATTGACTTCATGCTACATGAATTTTAGTGTCATTTCCATACTTGCTATTTATTGTAGTTACTCCATGCTTGCTAATTTGATTACATGACATTTGACCTGCTACAATTGCTTTTATTTCATGCCACATAAATTCTAATGTTACTTCTATATTTCACTATTTATTGTGGTTATTCCATGCTTATTAATTTGGGTACATTATACTTGACATTATGCACTTGCTATTATTTGTACTTATCATTTGAGTTTTTCTTGCACTCGCTGGGTTGCCCACTGATTGAGATTTTACCTGCACAAAAATACAGAATTTCAGAATTTAAAACAATAGTGCAGGGTGCTCAATTCTACCGCTATAGCAAGTGGCTATGCGGGTCGTGATCCACAGGAGGGACTAGCGATGGAAGCTTGTTTAGTAAGTTCTCTTTTTTTTTTATTTATAATGATATTTACAATGATATTTACAATGAAGAAGTGTGAAAAAGATTGGGAATTGGTGATTTACACTAAAATTAAAAGAAAGAAAACTAAAAACTAAAAACATACTTACCTCTTTGGCGTCTGCTTACCTTGGAACCGTGTCAATGATGTACCTTTCTTTGAAGGCGAATGAAGCATGGAATATGAGATCTTCCATATTCCCGATCTATACTACAAATAAAAGGCGAGCTATACTACCATGGAAATAGATATTCATCACAATAAACCATCAACGGCTCTTGCAAGGAGAAGGCAACTTCGAAGCTCTTGGTTTCATATGGATCCAGAAACACAAAAGAGGGAAACAAAAACAAAACAAGAATAGAAAAAAAGAAGCAAACTTCGATTTGATTCAACTAACAATGGAAGAAAAGATTACTTACACCGATGTCACCTCAGTACAAGCTTGATCTCCTTCCTCCATAAAACTATCCTCTCCTCTCAGTTGCATAAAGAAAATTAAAAATTACAAAAAGAAAATAAAAAAAACCTAAGTTACAATCTACAAATTAGAGAGAATATAAAGAAAAACCCTAAGCTCGTTTCTGTACTCGACTGTTTGCCCTTCTCTGTTGCTCTGCAGGGGTATTTATAGGAGATGGAAGAAGTAGAGTCCCGGTACGACTCCTCCACGAAAACTGATCGCCAGACTCATCTGTATTGCCGCGAAAACGCGGCTTTGGCCGCGTTTCTGCGGCCACAGCCTTGTCCCTGGCCACGCGCTTTCGCGTGTGGCCTCCTCTGGTCCGTCCATCTGGGTACATCTGTTTAGATCTGGCATCTCGACTTGGTTATTTTAGCATTCTTATATACTTCATTTCGTATCTCCTCCAACTCAGAAATTTGTAGCTTTCTCAGTTCGCCAGCTTTGTTTAACTTAAAATTCAATTGTTTGATGGCCCACAAAGTATGGTGTTCTAATTCCACTGGCAAGTGGAAGGTCTTCCCAAATACCACTCGGTATGGAGACATACCAGGAACAGTTTTGAAAGCAGTCTGAGCCCATAGTGTATCTATCAGTTTAGTGGATCATTCATTTCTATTCTATCCGACGGTCTTCTTCAAGATGAGCTTAATTTGTCTATTAGTTACTTCCACTTGCCCATTAGTTTGGAGATGATACACTGTGGATAATTTATGAGTGATAGAGTATTTACGCATCAGGGCTTCGAAAGCCCTGTTACAGAAATGAGTCCCATTATCGCTGATAATAGGGCGCGCAGGGTACCGAAACGAGAGAAAATATTTTCTTTCAGAAATTTGACAAGCACTCTGTTGTCATTCATCCTAGTCAGTATTGCCTCTAACCATTTTGAGACATACTCCACCACAACTAAGATGTATTGACTGCCGAATGAACTTGAAAATGGTCCCATAAATTCAATGCCCTAAACATAAAAAATTTCAACCTCCAGAATAGGGTTTAGGGGCATCATGTCTCTCCTTGTAATTTTTTGGTTATTTGGCAGTTCGCGCATGACTTGCAAAAGTTGAAAGAATCCTTGAGCAAAAAAAGGCATGATGTCGACTTCTAACTGCTCGGCCTCGTCAGCGGCGGTCGGTTCGTCAACAGGCTCTCCTCCCTCTGAACTCCTGATGCTCCTCTGCTGCGCAACCTATGGGCACGGACTAAGGGGACAGCCTCTTCTTCTGCCTCTTCTTCCCTCGGTTCCTCAACACCAGCAGGGATGTCTTCGGATAGAGAAACTTCGGCCGTCAAGTCTCTCCGGACCTTCTTTGGGGCAGGGTCAGCAGTGGAAGTAGAGCCTCGAGCACGCTTACTCACCGCCTATCGAGCCTTTGTTGCTCGTGGCTCCTCCCTCGACTCTCCCGACTTCCCTCAGAGCCTTCAGATACTGCTCGACGCCTCGCGAGCGTTTACCGGACCCCGACCTTACTTCGAAATTTGCATTGATACTCTCAATGCATGAATACTCCGGAACAAAGTATGGTGTCTGGTTGACCTGGAAGTACCAGGTACAGAAGCTGAAGCTTGTGTGGCCCTTTGACTCCTTGAGAGGTAGACGAAAAGTTGCTTCCGTCCCTCCGGCCACGCTATAGTACCAAGCCCGAGCACCTTTGAACAAGTTCCCACTGAAGGCGAGTCGAGCATTGGGGTTGCCGACGTAGAGTTGATCATAGCCGAACTGTCGGGCGAAGCGATTCAGCATATATGGCTCGATCGTGCATGAAGTCCCTTGCCGGAAAAGCACATACCCAGGCCGGATGTTAACCAACCACCAGAAAATCCCCGTTGACAGCCTAGTGAAATCATCTTGGCCTGCGGAGTTGGTAAATAGTTCCCCGAAAGATGCACCAGGAATCTCGGGGAAGCAGCGGTTAAGCTGGTAGTTCGAAGCAGACAGAATGCACTTTCGAACGTAATACATGTAAGTATTACACCAGTCAGAACCCTCCAACCGCTGTACAAAAGGGACAAAACCCTCACTCCAAGGCACCGACGTCATCAGAGAGGGGCAGTGCATCACGTACCAAGCCATTAAGTACGTGTAGGGCAGCTCGACCCGAGGGTTGGGGCGCTTCACCGTCGGCTTCCCCTCTGAGTCAACAATCGGCTTGCCATGGGAGTCGACAGCCTTCCCTGCCTCACAGAAAGTCTGGGTTAATACCTGCAACCCGCTTTGAATGCCAGCCGCCATGGCCGGGAGAAGGGCTATGGGACTGCCATAGGCCAGGAGCACCGCCGGGTACACTACATCGGCAACAATGACTTCATGTGGCAGCGTGGGCACCACACAGTGCTTCAACCACAGCATCAAGAAGCCCGCCAACAGTGCTCGATCGGAGATAGGAACCCGGGCTTGATGATGAAAGCTTTCGAAAACCATGTCAGGTTCGAAAACATCCTCGTTCGAAACCGTGGTGTAGAATCCTTCAGAAGCCTTAATCCTATTGTCAATCTCCTTGTCGGAGCTGGGATCCAGTCGGGTTACCGGATGGTCTTTCTTATTGATGCCGTTAAACAAGTAGCTGGCCCAAGACAGCTGCTTGACTCCTCCCGACCTCCAAGAGGTTACCTGACCGCAAATGAGGAAGTGACATAACACCTCTCAATAAGTCTCGTACACTTGAGGAGACCCTTTCTTCATAAGGTTGAGCTCCTCAGTGGTTGGGACATATTCCTTATAGGGAGAGTCCCCTGTGGCAGCTCCGAGACCTCATGCAACTCGTGCAGGGCAAGGCCCATCTCTCCAACCGGAGTGAAGAATGTCCCCATCAAAGGATTGTAACGCTCCAGGATCCCGAAGAAGTTCTGAGAACTCGGCGGGATACCATACTGTACGGCCCTGACTGCTTGGTACAAATCCGTTTGCTTTCCATTTCAAAATTCACGTTTTGAAAAATACGGATTTTGGTTTAAGATAAATTTCAATATCACAAAAATGGTTCAAATTGTTTGAAATATGTGTTGAATTTTAATCACATATTTGTATTTCAAAAATTTATAAGAACGTATTTTTGTGAAATTTATGTGATTTTATGGGATTTATTTGAAGGTAAAATGACTAAGTTTAAATTCCCAAAATCTTGCCCTGACTGCACTGGCGGTCGATCGGACGGTCGACCGGACCAGTGGTCGGTCGACCGTCCCGGTCGACCGATGTGCATGAGACGTGCACAAAGGCCAAGTGGTTTGGTCGGTCGACCGCGCAGTCGACCGACTGAGATCACCCCACTCTTGGGTGGGGCCGGTTGACCGTGCGATAGGCACAACGATCAGAAAAATGACCGTTGGCCGGTCGACCGGACGGGCAATCTGGGCTTTTCCAGATTGCAACGGGTAGAATTTTTGTGGGTCTATAGATACCTACTTCTTGAGCTGATTTCAAAAAGATTTCAAGAGAGAAAAATTTACATCTTTCAAGTGTTTTTCAGCAATAGTATTTTTGGGTTAAAAAGATTTACTTTTATTTGTTTTTAAAGTGTTAGAAATTCAAAGAAAATAGAGTCTTTTGGGAATTGATTTTTGATCTAAATTTCAATATCTATTTGGAGATTTTTTTTAAGTATTTTTCTTTGTTCCAAACACTTTATTTTCTCACACTTGAGCTATCTATCTATCCTATCTATTAGGATCTATTTTGTGGGAAAATTAGTTTGTGGTATTTGAGATCACCAAGTATTGTAAACCCTTTCCTTTGCTTTAGCTTTGTGCCTTTCCCTCTAAGTATAGAGGAGGTTGTGCAATTGGGTTGCTAGTATCCCTCTAAGTATAGAGGTGATTGAGTTTATTGGTATTCCTCTAGTGAGAGGTTGATATTGTGTTGGCTTTGTGCCTTGCCTCTAGTGAGAGGTTGTATTGGTGAGAGAGGAATTATGTACTCCCAAATTGTATTTGCCCAAATCCTCAGTGGAGGTTCCCTGTGTGGGAAGTCCTGTGTAGATGATATAGTGGAAATCCTTCTGTGTGAAGGCGGGGACGTAGAGCTGGGTGCTCGAACCTTGAAACATATCTTAGTGTTTGCGATTGATCCACTATCTCTAAACTCTCTCTTATATTGTGCATTGCATCATATTGTTCATATCATATATATGCTTGGGTTTGATTGTGCGCCTCACTTGTGTTCAACCAAGAGAGCTTTACATAGCACCTCAACTCTTATTTAGAGGAAGTTAGAGGAGATAGTCCAGAGCCCTTCACGGGAATTCGGCTACACTCTTTGGTTATACTAAGTGTGTTGCAATTTGTTTTTAATTCCGCATTATTTGTCATTAGATTAGCCTTACACCTATTCAGCCCCCTCTAGGTGTACTTTTGAAGCAATTTCTGTCGCTGCTCCACGTCGTCGGCCGGCCACACGGTAGCCGCTGCTACCCCATGGCCACCTCCCGCATTGACTCTGGCCACCGACCTGACAAGAGAGCGAGAGAGAAAGAAAGAAAGGAGATGAGAGATGATGGGAGAAAGGAGGGCTTACTAAAGCCCCCTCCCAGTTGTCGCCGCCACCGCCCGACGACCTCCCTACGCCACCACCGTTGGCCTCCCCGCTCCACCGGTGTATGTTGGCTGGCCAGAACCAGGGAAAAGAGAAGATGAGAAAATGAGTGGGAGATGAGGATGGTGATGATGATGTTGTTGATATTGTTATTGGTGGTGGTGGTGCTTCGTCGGCGCCGACCATCGGCCGGAGCTGGCCACCGGCCACTTGGCAAGGGGAGGGAGAGGGGGAAGAAGACTTGAGTGAGAGAGAGAGAGCCTAAAAGAGAAAAATGAACTTTTCTATAAAAAAAATAATATCCTTCCCTCCTCTCGTCTCCTCATGCCACTTGCCATTTGATCCACATTACTCTCCTCATCCATACCTTCCCCATTCCTCATAAATTACCATTTTATTTTATTATTTATTTTTATTTTCTTTTTTCTTTTTCTTTCTTCATCTCTCTTCAATTAAATAAAATGTAATATAATTAGAATTTAAATACCAATTACTTGGTATTTATACACATATTTCTTGTAGCATATATATTCATGTATTCTCACATATTTTCTACTCTACTATTCAAAACAAAATAATAATAATTTCAAAAGAATATCCACTAACATACTGATTATCGGTTCTCGTTGCCGGTATATTCTAAATTCTGAAATATAAGAATAAATCAAGATTTTAAATGATCCGAGTGTTACACATGCACACTCACATCAATATACAATTATATATATAGATATCAATATTTCTCGTATCAATTAATCCGGTATGATTGATGAAAATGTCAATTTTATTCCACTCCGGATTTCCCCAGTGAATTAGTGAAATTCATTTCACAACAAAATAATTAATTTAATTATCAGATAAATTTCTAAAAAACTCATTAATTCAATATTAAGATATTAATTTAGAGTTTAATAACCTGGATGTTACAGCTCTACTCCCCTTATAACAAGTTTTGTCCTCGAAACTTAGCATATTTGATAATTTATATGCGTGATACTTTTAACTTCCTTCTTTACATCATAAAATCTTTCTTTAAATAACACAATCTGACTCTTTCGATCATGAACTTCATTTACTTTCTTATTTTACTGAGTTCTTGTGTGCACACAGCACATAACAAATATCCAATATCATCACATTCACACAATACATCTCTTACAATTATTCCATATCATTACATTTTCCTATTGTAGGCTGTCTAGAAATCACTAAGGGTAAGCCATCAGACACGAGCCACACTTCACTGTGAAGGTTGTGTTTCAACTAAAATGCGGACCTCGCGTCCAAATAAAAAACAAAGACTTCAGACGTGGGTCTGAGTAACTCCATGTCTCACGCGGGTCTAAGCAACTTCGCGTCCCACGCGGGTTTGAGCAACTCCGTGCCACGCTTCAGACACGGGTTGGAGCAACTCTACGCCATGCTTCAAACACGAGTCTAAGCAACTTCACGTTCTAGCTGAGACGTCCGCATCTACTATAAGCAACGCGAGGTCCGCGTCCAGCGTGAGACCCGTGTTCTGTTATAATTGATCCCCATTACTGTGACAATTACCTCCCCACGTAATGGGAGAGTTAATCCCCATAATAGAGGGATTTTAGGGAACAATAATACCCCTATGACTCCCTACAAATAGCCTGAGGAGCTATAAAAGGGGGGTCAGAGAAGAAAAGAGGAGAAGTTTTGGAGGATTGAGGGCTACAAATTCTGTAACGCCCCGATTCGACAGGTACGGAGACGTTACTGCGACGTATATACGCAGGTCAGAAATACCCTCACGTATATACGCTAAGCATCAGTACATGCAAGAATCAGAGTACGGAAGCACGTGGTGCATTATATATTTCAACATATGAGTACAATTATAAAGTTATCACCAGATGTGACACAATATTACAATAATATTACATCACCAATATGGCGCAAATGCGATAATACAAGGAGATGTACAAGTATGAAAAGTATAAAAGGAGGCATAGAGTCATAACAGGAAAACTCTAGAGCCGAGCAGGGGGGCCTGGAAGGATAGGGTTCTGGACGGTCTGCTGGGGATCCACGCTTCAGCTGCGCCACTCTGATCAGCAACTGAGAGAATCCACACGCTCCAAGCTCCATGACCTAGACATGAGGATCCAGAGGAGTCAGAACTCCCCGGCGAGTGGTGATGCGAAAGCTAGATGGCGTGCTGAGATAAGCACATGTGTATCGATAAATTCAAGTCATAAATATGCATTGAAAACCGTATCGTGAGCACAAGCATGCAGGAGTAGGTAGATATACAGCAATTGATATCAGGCAGGAAATATTCATGATATGATAAGATACGAGCAGGAGACTGATGGAATAGAACACATGTGGAAAGGCAAGATATGAGCAGGTATAGTATAATAATCATAAAGCCGGAAATTTGAAGTAAAACCCAGAACAAGTAAACATGGCAAAGCATACAATGGATCCATAACTGGCATCTTTTATTATTATTATTACTCGTCTTACCCAGATGTCTAGATATGTGAACTAGTATCCCAGCACACATATATCCACATCTGAACAAAGCAAGGTTATTATTGAAAACCAACGGAGGTATCAACGAACAATGTTTACAGTGGGTCCCGTACATACCCGGGACCACGACTCAGGATTGTTCCGTTGCTGGTGGACGGAACCTGCCACAAGGCGATCAGGAGGCTCTTATAGGATGCCCTTTATCAAGATAGTACCAGGAAGGAGGGAGCCAGCGCTCCCCTCAGTCGCCTGGAGGCCCACAGGTCAGACCGGAAGTTTACTTGCACAACATACCTAGTGCTACTATAAACACGAACATATATTGATAGCCACAAGTTTCCCCTGACTCGATGTAAGTTGTTCCTTTTATGATTTATTATGTAATTATCAATTTATGAGAATAGCAGGTGCAAGACATGATCAGGAATTCAGGAGTACATAAGTACTATAAATTCAGGTCATTGTATGTATATAATACAGGATAACAAGTATAGTATTCCCGTAAATGTGATAATCACAGGTCAGGTATTAGTATGTCAGGAGGCAAGTGATAAGCCATGTCATGGCAAGAGGCAAGCGTCAAGTAGTATCATGTCGAGTGTCAGGTGATGACACATCAGTTGTCAAATGATACAGACAGGTGTCAGGTATTAGCATATAGATGATAAGTATCAAGTAAAAGTATGTCAAGTGTTAACATATCAAACATGTACTTGACAAGTGATAGAATAATAGATGAGCACAATCAATCAGAGCTGAGCAAGCTGGAGCGAAGCTAATGTACAACACTAAATTCTATAACGCTTGGCGTGGTTACCATTCGCAGCATAGCTAGACACACGTGTCGCAGCAAGCATATGAACGCCATACTACCGCTCACGGGGAAGCCATGCTCACGGGGTAACTATACTCGAACGGAGTAAGGGGTAAAGTATCGACGCTAGGTCCGCTTACTAGGTGTAGCATAGAGAAAGTCTAGAGACTTTAAACCTCAAAGGTTGTACCCAGTGGTTAGGGCACCTGCAGAGAAGGTGTTAGTTCCAGACACAAATACATAAGACAACCAAGTCGATCCGACGAAGAGGAAAAGTCAAGAGGAAAGCGAGAACACTCGCCTAAATCTTCAGAAAACACTATGAAATTCCTGATCTACGAAATTCAGGTAACAAACACGTAATGCGTTGAAGAGAAAGTGATAGAGAGAGGAGGAAATCAAGAGAGAGAAAGAGAATAAGAGAGAGGAGAGAGAAAGAGAGAGCTAGAGAGAAGTCCATAGAGAGTGAGTGCAGAGGGAGAGAGAATACAGGGAGAAAGTGTGTGTACAGGGAGATGCAGTGATGAGAGTGAGACACGGGGTCGTAGACGCGGGAGTCACATCGCGTAGATGCCATAAACGCGAGATTCGAGACCCACGTTTAAGCTATGACACAAGAAGAACGCGGACGCGGACATGGGTTCTGCGTCGCGTTAACACGAGAAGAACACAGACGCAGGCATGAGCTTCGCGTCGCGTTGACACGAGAAGGACACAGATGCGGGCATGAGCTCGCGTCGCGTCGATACAGGAACGCGAAGGCCACGTTATACAAATATCAAGAACGTGAAGATTCGCGTTAAAGAATTGCTTAGACGTGGGGTGAACTTCGCGTTTAGCAATTAACAAGAGAAGAGAGTGATAAAGAGATGAGAGAGTGAGAGACGCATGGATAGGGAAAAGTGAGATGCACAGAAGGAGGAAAAAAAGGGGGACGCAGCTTGGGAGAAAAACAGAGAAGAAAAGGAAAAGGAAAAGAAAGGAAAGAAAGAAAGAAGGAAAAGAAAGAAGAAGGGAAGGGGGAGGTAGGCCGACCATGGCTTGGCCGGCGGTCGCCGCGGCGGCCGGAGTTGGTTGGAGTTGGCCGGAGAAAGTGGCTAAAGCTCCAAGCCCAAGCAAATTATAGGGTGCAAGTGTAGTTAAAAATGGAAAAATGGAGTTTTGCAAAAAGGGTTTCGGAGAGCGAAGTAATAGCTCGTTGGAAAGAGCACGACGAGGAGAGGAAGATGGCATAGCTGGTGGTGGCCAAGGTGGTGTAGGTGGTGGTGAAAATGATGGTGAAGTTTTGGAGGTTAATGGATTGTTTTGATGGAAAAAGGAGGAAGAAGATGGTGGTGTGATTGGTGTTAAGGTGGTTGTTTTGTTGGAATGGAGGAGGATATGGAAGAGAAATTGGTAGAGTTGGTGGTGAAATGGGTGGAGATGGAGGCCGGCCAAGGAGGTAGCATGGCCATGGGGGCTGCTAGTCATTCTCTGCTGGCTGGAAATGAAGAAGGAAGAAAGGAAAAAATGAAAGAGAGAAAGAAAAGGGGGTGGGTATATATAAAGGGATTTGGAGATATTACGAGTTTGCCATTAGTTTAAAAAGGATAAAGAGATGAGACTTGCGTCTCATTCTAAAATGGGCTGCGTCTCAGCAAAAGTGAACTAGACACGGAGATGAGAACCGCGTCCAGGAGAAAAACGCGAGATTGCATTTAACAGAAAAGACAAAAGTCGTAATGACTTGGTCAGAGCTGACTTAAAAGTCATTAAATGCAGGACAGAAATGAATCTCTGCATTTATTGATTGAATCCAGATTTGGTGAGACTAGCGTCTGAGGAAGGAGAAAGAAAATAAGAGGAATATAAATATAATATCTGGATAAATTCCGGTATCTGAGGAAAACACCGAAAACTCTGGAAAAGCTCGAAAAATGAAGTAACTCGGAAAGCTTCTCAAAAATTCTCAAAAATAATAAATATTATTTTAAGATGTTTGGAAAAATTGGTTTTTAGAGATTCAATCCCGTTTTCAAAACAAAAATCCTGAAGTCAATCGTCAATACCGGTCTATACCGGATCGGCTGAATTTTGATAAAATCTGAAAAAATCTCAGAAAATGCATGAAAGGAGAAAATATAATTCTAAGAAGTATTATGAAAGCAGAATTCAGAAATTTAATTCCAATTGTAAATTAAAATTCTTGGAACCAACCAGCGATATTGGCCGACACCAAATCTAGTGGAATTTCGATAAATTTAAAAAAAATCCCAGAAAAAGTATTTAGATAGAAAATGTGATTTTAAGAAGTTATAGGAAAGCCATTTTTAGAATTTTAACTCAGTTTATAAATTAAAAATCTAAGAATCGAGCAGCGGTATTGGTTGACCCCGGTTTTGAAGATTTACAACTTAATTCAGAAAATTTCAGAAAATCATGAAAAATCTAGAATATTGAAAAACAATATTTGAAACTGAAATTAGTCAAATCAGAATAGCAGAAAGACCAAATCGAGTAATACTCTAGGATCGGGCTCACTGTTTAGACTGGGGCTGACTCCGAGTCTACGAATCTGGATCCACAGCAAAATGATCATATAAATAATTCATAATACAAAACAAATACAGGAAGTAAATGAAAAAATACGATCAAAAATCTGAATACGCAACTAAGTAGGTATTCCGGGAGCGGGGTGTTACAAATTCTCAAGCTAAAAACTTCTTATTTTTCTTCTAACTTTTTCAGAGAGAGAGAAAAGGAGTTAATCAGTGGACTCTAAACACTTATAGTGTTAAAAATAGAGCTCCCTCCTGATTGATTTTTGAGAGTGTCCTGAAGAGAAGCTTGACATTTGGCTGGTCAATGGAGAACAAGAATCACTCTCCATCGTCACACGAAGAACCCAGCCTTAAACAAAAGGGAGAATCATAGCTTCTTCTCTCTTTTGTAATCGGAATCATTCCGCTGTAACTTTTCAGCCACTCAAAGAAACTTTACAATAAGCATACTTTTCCGACCTAACAAAAGATGGCGATTCTGCTAGGAATACTTTCTCTACCGACGAGAACATCATGGCACAAGCTGATGTCCAGCTTCTTGGCAAAATGGTGGAATCCCTTATCATTGAATTCGATCAAGAAAAGTTCGAGGAATTCCTTTCCTTAGGCTCCGCCAGTCCCAAGGCAATGCGGCAATATCGCAAAGTCTCTTCAGAGACTTGCTCTTGAATCTCTTCAAAGATTACTCCTAAAGTGGCCTGCATCACTGCTAACGACGCAAGCGGTGTCACTTCTGAAGAGGTTCTGAAAACCTCTCGTGCAGCCCGCGTCAACATCTCTCAAGAGACCCGAAGGGCCAGTGCATCGGCGCACGATCAAAGTGATAGTGAAGATCAATTCTGTCATCCTTCTCCTCTCCAAATTCTACAATTTTAGGTTGCCGGGGGTTCCCAATAACCCCTGTAACTCAACTGGAATGCTGAATGTCGACAAAGGCGTCGCACACGTCGACAACAAATTGAAGATTCCATAGAAGCCATCTGTTTTTTAGATTCAAAATGCGAGGTTCACACCCACGTCCCTCTCAGGCAACGTGAGGTCCGCGTCCAATATGAGATCCGCATTCCGCCTACCCCAAAACGCGAGATCCGCATTTTGCCAGCTTCAGAACATGAGTCCCACGTTTCTGGTCCTAAATACGAGACTCGCGTTCTGTGTCAAACTCAGCCAACGCTGGAAGCTCGTGTTTCACTTCAAAATGCAAGATCCGCGTTCTGTCTGCTTCAGAGTATGACTCTCGCATTTTTAACTCTAAACGCGATGACTGCGTTTCAACACAATGTGAGGTCCGTGTTCCAACAAAGAAATACAAGACCCGCGTTCATAATGGCATGTCTTCAAGACATAAAAATCCAAAAAGCCCTCACCCTCAGGGGTTTGAGGCTAGTTCCTCAGACGTTCTCTCAACAGACCTGAGGGACTACCTGATAAGAAAGAGGAGCATCCATCAAATTGCCGCTTAATATCACTGCGAGCAACTCATCTCAGCAGTACTCTCTAATTGCCATTGCAGCTTTCAGATAAATAAACCTTCAATTTTTAGCAGGTTGTTAGCGGCTTTAAACTCAGCCAGAGATGACAATCTTGGAAGAATAAATCATTCTCTGACGTCGAGTACCCAGAAGTGACTGCAAACATGGTAGGGCCAAGTTCCACACCAACAAGTCCAAAGGAAAGCAACTAGCTGTTAGTTCAGAGAAGTCAGGTGCTTATCGATCTCCAGGTTTGAAGGAGATTCTTATCAAACTTGAAGGGGTCTGCCGACACACTCGGATGCGCACGGGAACAATCGTCCTGGTCGACTACAGTCTGTTGGCCAAGGGATTGAAGTGAATGATGAGCACTCCGCCATCATCAAATCTCGATCTTTGAATTTCAATTCAAAGACAACCCACCTTTACTTACATGGCTAGAACTCCCGAGGAGGTGGCTAAGTGATTCAAAGAGCAGGCCCGAGTCCAAAGGGAACAATTCGATATAATTCGAGCTCAGCAAGAATCTATCGACACTTATATGCAGATGCTATCACAACTGCTCAAGAATAAAAAGAAATCGAAAGATAAAACTTCTTCTAAGAAGTCTAAAGGCAAACGGAAGGAAGGGGAGAGCTTATCTTCTGCAAATACTAAGAATGAAGAGCATTCCAACTCTGAGCCACCCAAATCTTCATCTGAAGAGGAGGATAACTCAGAGAATGAGAGCAGTCATTCCAAGAGGATGAGCGAATTAGAGCAATATCTCGAGGCCCTTGCAAACTGAAACGGTCTTCAAGATGTGCGGATAGTCTGACCCTATCCAGCAGAGTGGGACATGGCTCCCTACCATTCCAAATTCAAGGCACCGACCCTTTACACTTTCGATAATAAATGATCATCGAACCAACACATATACTACTTCAAATCTCAAACTGGGAATGTAGTATCGAACGATGCTATCATGGCTCGTTTATTCATTAGCACTCTTAAATGGGTCACCTTTGAATGGTTCATGAAACTTCCTGCCAGCTTGATTAAGACATGGGCTGACCTCAAGAAGTTATTTCTAGCTTGTTTCTTTAAATACGATATAGAAATTTCAGTGCCAACTCTCCTTGCAGCCCAGTAAAAGAAAGGAGGGTCCATCAAAATGTTCTACGAGAGATTTCGGAGTATGGCAGCACTCCATTGTTCTAGCGGCATGACCCAGTCTATACTAGTTAAGATGTGTTGTCATAATCTGCAAACTTCCTTAATCGCTCAAATGGGAGTAGCGGAATGTTGCACTTGGAAGCAGTTGGTGCTACAAGACGAACAAGAGAAAGAGATTGTCGCCAGGGTCAGGGTTGAAGAAAAAGACAGCAAACCAAGACCTGACAAGCCAATGCGACATGCCCTAGAGTCATCTTTTCAACTGAGAAGAAGAGATACTCTGGCAATGGAAGTCAAGTAACCTTCAAAGACCTAGTTAGTCAGAAGAGGAATGGCCCCCGATCAATCACGTGCCAATAAACTGTACTCCTTTAAGGATGAGTTCATGGTCTCTTTGTTCAAATTACTCCAAAAGAGTAACAAACTCAAATTGCCAGAGATCAGATGTCCTGAAGAGGTAAGAAAGACTAATAATCCCAGCTATTGTTTATATTACAGGATGCTGGGGCACCCTATTAAGAACTGCTACATCTTTAAAGATGTGCTTCAGGTTCTGATCGATGCGGAAGTATTAAAGCTCCGTCCAGAACAGAAGAAGGTGACAGGCAAAATGACAGCCTCATCACCTATTCAATTCGGATGGAATCGCCCCCTAGCGCCAACCGGAGTAGTTCCCATCCCGAAAAGGGAACTAAAAGTGATAAATACTGATCCTCAAAACCAGAAGGAGAAATGACTCATTCCAGTGCTTACTCCTCGAGGGAAAATAATGTGGGTTCATCCTGACATTGTTCAAAACTAGCAATGGACGACTGTCAAAAACAGAAAGTCCAAAGGCAAGGCCAAGGCGTCCTCCAGCAGTGTGGTGAGTATCACTACAAGAGAAACGAGAAAGATATCGCCTCCCTTACTAGTTCAGGAGATAAGGAATTTGCCTTTGCTGCTGACACAGGCACATCTCCCATATCAAAGACTTGGTCTAGCAAGTAGTATCTAAAACAGTACGGCGAGCCGATGGTGAACTCCCCACAGCTAGCTAAGGAAACAAATGAGCAGTCCATGAAGCCATCCGTGAAAAAGCAGAAAGAGCTTTGTTATGTCAAAAAAAAAGTGTGGAATCTTCAACTCCTTTCCATTTTGATGTCTTAGCTCAATTAAGCAACGTCTCTGCTCGAATCATTCTCTATGAGCTCCTAAGGGTTTTCAAGTCTGCAATGGATGCTTTAAGAGAAGCATTAGCAAATGCAGAAGTTTTCGTGATCCAGATTCGTACTATATGTGAAGAGGAAGACGGTAATCATTGCAACCATACCTCGAAGGGTTTTCTCTGCATCAACTTCACCCCAAAAGACATGAAAGTTAAATGAAAACATGATGACCCTTGTATTACACAGGGTATATTAGATCATCTAAAGTGAGCTGTATTCAGGTTGATCCGGGGCCGCGTTGAGCATCATGCCCCAAAGGGTCATGCAGCATTTAGGGATCCCCACCAACCAGTTAAGCACCACTTAGACAACCATTATGACTTCAACGCCAATGGTACGCACCCGATGGGAAAAATCAAACTCAAGTTTCAAATTGGGGACCTGAAATCTGAGGTGACATGTTATGTCATTGACGCTGACACCAAGTACAATCTGTTGCTGGGACGACCTTGGATTCACCGCAACGCCATCGTCCTATCCACTCTTCATCAAATAATGAAATACGTTGGTGAAGATAGAAAAGTGAGAATGTTGATTGCTGAAAGGCATCCGTTCAAAGGAGTTGAGAATTATTTTACTAGTTCCCTCCTTTATCGGGATTCTCTTGAGATTGATGAGATCCACACCCAGAAGAACCCGACTCTGGCAACGAAGCAGATACGGAGCCAGGAGAAGACGAGTGTCTCTGAGAAATAAATCTCCTTATAACGAGCATTGATAAGCTCAATTTCGATACCACCGCCAATGTTGAAGGCGAGTGGTTTATCAATGAAAATTTAAATTTGGCTTACCTTTCGGTATTTGCTTCAGATTCTGTACTGTCAGACACTAGTACTGACGTGGGTAGTGATCCTTGGTCAGCAATGAATGCTTTGACATCATTGCGCGTACCAATAAAGTCATCTCTCCTGGTACATGAAAAGATTAGAGGCGCACACAATACTCTCTTTAAAGTACCATCCAAGCGAAAGGGTTAAAAGCTGATTCTATTCGGGCAGATCGAAACTGAGTCCGTATCTTGTGAAAGCTCGAGGGGGTAATTCTGAGTCTCCATATTTTTTTCATCATGGATAAAAGTCACGTCACATGATGGAAAGAATGGGGTGTGATTTTACGAAGAAATCAGGTCTTAATTTCAGCAAAGGAAAACTAGCACGGCTTCGTTCATTTGTGTTGAAAGGCAAAACCCCCGATTACTACCACAAGACCCGAAGAGGACTTGGTTATGTAACTACACCGGTCTCATCAGATTCTAAATATGGAAAAAAGTTCTATCATGATAGCTCATCAGCAACGTCATCGTGGGACTCAGATGTCAGTATCGGCGATATTTTTGAAAGTCTCTCAGTAAACATGATATTAACCAGCCATTTGGAAGATGATGGAGAAGATACCTTTAAATCTGACGAATTAATCCAGTCGAACTCTGATCCATAGATTAAACATTTAAATACTCTTTGGGATATATGCTTTGAACAACGCGAACCACCCACTGAGGATAAAGTAACTCAGATAAATCTTGGAGATGAGGCTAACCCCATGCCCATCTTCATAAGCGAGAGCTTGTCACCTTTCGAGAAAGAAGACCTAATACAGCTCATACACGAGTACATAAATGTCTTTGCTTAGAATTACGAGGATATGCCCGAGCTCGATCCCCAGATTGTTATGCATTATCTCAACATCAAGCCGGACGCAAACTAGTCAAATAGTAGCAACGATGGTTCTGTGCAGAGATCAAGGAAGCAATCACATTAGAGGTCAAAAAGCTCATAAACTCTGATTTCATCAGGGAAGAGCAACATGATTGGGTGGCCAATATCGTTCCCGTTCCCAAAAGAGTTAAAAGATCCAGATTTGCATTGACTACCATGATCTGAATGTCGCTTGCCCTAAAGACGAATTCACTCTCCCGATTACAAATGTTATAATTGACAATACGTGAGGTTTGAGAGGATGTCTTTCATGGATGGCCTCTCAGGGTATAATCATATAAAATATACCGTGAAGATGAAAAGCACACATCTTTTAGGACGCCTTTGGAAGTATACTTCTACACAATAATACCCTTTGGTTTGAAGAATGTTGGTGCGACATATCAACGTGCCATGAATGCAATCTTCCATGAGCATATACGCAAGACGTAGAATGCTATGTTGATGATATCGCCATGAAAAGCCACAACAAAGGTGATCATCTCGCAAACCTGAAAAGAGTATTCGGCATCATGTGGGCTAAACCTACATACAGAAAAAATAGAATTTTAGAAATATAGAACATAAGTGCAAGTGCTCAATACTACCACTATAGCGAGTGGCTATGCGGGTCGTGATCCACAAGGAGGGACTAGCGATGGAAGCTTTTTGTAAGTTCTCTTTATCACAAAAAATAGTTAAAGTTCTTCTTTCAGTTCTTTAAAAGAAAAAAAAAAAGTTATGTTAAATTGTTAAGAAAGTGATAGATTGAGAAGGTGGAGAAAAATAGAAAATAACTTTGTACAAAGAAAGTGAAAAAATAATGAATAGAGCTGAGAGATGGTGATGTTGGTGATCTAAACTAAATATTAAAAGAAAGAAAGTTAAACCCTAAAAAATACGTACTCACCTCTTTGGCGCCTGCTTACTTTTGACCTGTATTGACGATGTACCTTTGTTTGAAAGCGAGCGAAGTATGACAAATAGGACCTTCCCCATTCCCGATTTATACTACGAAATGAAGGGCAAGCTACACTACCATATGAATGGCTATCCATCACCATAAGCCATCAACGGTGCTTGCAAGGATAAGGCAACTTTGAAGCTATCAGAGTCATTTGGATTCACAAACATAGAAGAGGGAAGCAAACAAAAAATAAGAGTAAAAAGAAAAGAAACTTCGATTTGATTCAAATAACAATGGAAGAAAATATTTACTTACACCGGTGTCACCCTCAGTACAAGCTGTACTCTCATTCCTCCATGAAACTCTCCTCTCCTCTCAGTTACATAAATAAAATAAAAATTATATAAAAGAAAACAAAAAAACTAAGTTACAAACTACAGAATAGCCTAACTTTTACTCTTTGCTTCATTCTCCCTCTGCCTTTGATGTGTGGGGGATTTATAGGGTAGAAATGGATAGGAGAGATGAGTGGAGAGATAGCGGAGCTGGTTATTTCTGAATTTGAATCCTTTCATTATCTCCAAACTTGATTTGATTTATCCAGAATTTTATATGAAATTTAATTCTGATTTGCAACTTGTTAGTGTATTGATTGATGAATGTCACTTATCAAATGATAGAATTGAAAATAGTGATCAACATAAGAATTGTATTCTTTTAAGTCTTCTTTCTGGATCATCTTGAATCATTAGATTTGAATTTTGATAGCGAAAGTTTTGATTAAAGTACTAAAAAGTATCCAATCTGAATCTAAATTGATTTGAAACTCAAAATTTACTTAGATTTTTCTTCTTATTTCCAAATATGATTGATTCATCTCATCCATTAATCTTTTTTCTATCCATTTATCCTCTTGGATTTTTAATCTATCTTCTACAATTGATGAGATATCCATTTATCTTCAGCGAAACCGATAGGATCTTCAAACAATCTATTTTCTCCTTGAAATTAGATGATATTATCTTATCTGATATATCCAGTTTTTAAATAAGATAGCTTCTAGAATCTTTAAATTTGAATTGATCCCCTTAATTTGCTTGATGTTTTGAATTATTTAGATTTAATTGGATAAATCTATCAATCTCTCTATTTTTTTGTTAATTACACTGCATACCACTGAACATGAAAATACATTAAAAAGTAGAGTTTTATTTAAAAATAAATTAAGAAAATATGACATATGTGATACAAATTATGCAATGCACATGCAAAATCACACTCCCACACTTATCTTTTGTTCGTCCTCGAGCAAAACAAAGAGAAAAGAAAAATAAAACTGACCTAACATTAACTCACTTTCGTAGGAATCACAGTTGCACTTAGCACGTACAACAAGCCGTTAAACCTCTAGATTACCTCTAAAGGATGAGTTTTATCTCGTGAAGGTTTTCAGTAGATTACACCTACAAAATCCATAAAGAAAGAGAAACAAAGAGTTAGTATTTTCGAAAAGCATTTTGAAAAGAAAAAATATTTGTAGTATTGTAAGAATTCAAGTTATCTGTAAGTTATAGGAAAACATAATTTTTCCTTCTTAAATTTAGTCTCTATTCAAAAACTTGTTATCAATCAAGGTAAGGGGTTAAACTTGTATTTCTCATCTAGTCTATTACTTTACCCTAAATCATATGCACCTTTGTGACTGTGAAATTTTGACTCGGGGTTCTTTAACTCTTAACTCTTATGTCTTATTTTCTTTTTTATTTTTATTTTTGATAGTACTATTCCTTAGTTCTATTAGGCTTTTTAGTCTGCTCATGTAATGAGCCTTTGTCGGTGACACCCAAACCGAATAGTCTTAGGGCGCCGGATGAGAAAACTTCCCAAGAACTTAAGAACTCAAGCAAATAAGGCCATAAAACTAAAGATTTTATTAAATGGATCGCTTTTAGGCGTGAATGCTTATACTTTATGAGCATAAATATCCAGCTTAATCAAATTTTTTTGATATATATATATATATTTTTTAATAAGGCATAAGAATCTTTATTTTTGAACCCTAAGTGTGTAAGTGTTATAATGTTGCATATTTCATCAAGGTAAAGATCAAGACTAAATTACTTTTTCAAGTTTTCTTTCTAACCCTAGAAGTCAAACAAATAATTTTATTTTGACTAAGTATAAGAAATCCTAATTATGATTTTCCTATTCCTTAAAATTGACTTAATTTCTTATAAAAAATATGTCAAAATATTGTTCCTCTTTTCAAAAGTCTTCAAAGGCAAAGAAAATGTTAATTTTTTTTAAATAAAAAGAAAACCTATGTTATATTAGAATTCTCCCCCACACTTATCTCATGCATTATCCTTAATGAATGCATAAATACATGAAAAAGAAGAAAGAGAAGAAAAATATTACCTTAAGGTGGCGGTTCCAGGGTGATCGGATTAGGCCTAGCGTTGCTACCCAATCAAGATAATGTGGTGGTTCAATGGAACCCATTATTGACTCTTTTCTATTTACATATTTACAGTCCTAATATGAATAAGATCATGAAACTGTAAGTCACCTAGAGGGGGGGTGAATAGGTGATGAGCTAATCTAATGGTCAATTAATGCGGAATTAAAAACTATTTAATGCAAACTAAAACTTCTTACACTAAACACCACGTATAACACAAGAGTGTAGCCGGATTCCCCATGAAGGGCTCTGGACTAACTCCTCAAGATTCCTCTAAATAAGAGTTGAGGTACCGCGTTGGCTCTCTTGGTTGAATACAAGTGTTAGCAAACAATCCCCAAGCATATATCAATAAGCACACAATGTATATCAAGCATATAATGATAAAGACAATAAAGCATGCAAGATATAAACAAGTAAGAGATAGAGAGAGAGCAATCGCAAACACGGGATATTTGTTTCGAGGTTCGAGCACACTTGCTCTACGTCCCCGCCTTCAACACTATGAAGGATTTCCACTATAAACCGATCCCACCGGATCACTCGGTGCCGCAATACCTACAAGGAGTTCCTACTAGAACTCTTGGACTCTCTAGTCCCGTACACATCGCAAGCCCACAAGCTCGCCGAGGCCGCATCTCAAACACCAAGTTCGCACACGAACTCGAAACACCGCGAACACACTCGTCCGCCTCCTCAAAGTACAAGAAAGAAGTCTTTGGTGATCAAAACACTTTGATCACCTAAAAACAATTTCACAAGAACACTCCTATAGAATGAATATGTCAATGGGTTGCTCAAGTGTTTGTGAGAAAAACAAGGATGGAATGTGTGTAGAAAAACTCAAAGAAATCACTTTGAAAACTCTTGATAAACTCTCCTTTTGAATGGAAGTATTTGGCTCAAGTACAAGTGGAGCAAACCTCTTAAAAGAGTTGGAAAAACTGGTACAAAATCCACTTGAAAATCTTGTTAAAATCAGCCCCCAAAAGCCCCAATTTATAGGGCTAGAAAAACTAGCCGTTGGGAGCCAGATTGGCCTGTCGGACCGTTGAGCCAACGGTCGACCGGCCGGTCAACCGTGGCCTGGATACAGAGAGCAGACTCTCTGTCCGGTCGACCGCCCGGTCGACCGGGGCCTTTCCAGAGAGCAGAGCTCTTTGGACGGTCGACCGGCCCTCCAGCCAGACTGGCGTGCACGTTTGTGCACGTCGGTCGACCGACTTCAAGCTCGGTCGACCGGTCCGATCGACCGGCAGAAGCCAGGACAGGTTATCTATATGGATTAAAAACTTGGTATTTTGACACATAAAATCCCATAAATTCACGAAAAATCTACAAAAATAGTTTCAGTATAATACTTTGATAAACAAACATGTTTGACAAAAATCAAGACATGTTACAAACAATTTGAACTATTTTTGTAACTTAGAAAATTTGGCTCAAAACAAAAACTGTATTTTTCCAAAATTAGTTTTTCCAAAACTTCTCCAAATACCAAAAGAAGATATTTTAAACTCTTTTAAGGCATAGAGTGTATGGATATGATCTACTACACATACATGGTGAAATATCTATGTTTTTGACATTTAAGCTCTAAATTTGGTTTTGGTTAAAACATATATACTTTGAATTCTAAAAACCAAACCGGTGTTTTTCTAAAAGAAAACTCTTTTGTATTTTTCCAAAATAAAAATTCTTTTATGAAAACTCATCTAAATCAAGAGTGTGTGTGTATATGGTATACTTGAGCAATCCACCAACTATCCTATCATTTACATTTACCTAAAAACAAAATCTTATAAAAACAAACCTAGACACAAGTCTTGATCTTGAAGTCTTCACTTGAAGTCTTCTTCTCCTTCTTGACTTGGTCCAAACTCAATCCAAAGAGTTAGACTCCTCTTGAGTACTTGATGTGGTCTTGATGCACAAGCTCTTGAATCAAACCGTGCTAGCTCCAAAACTTTACTTTAAATCCTTTGTTGAAGCTACACACCTACAAAGATCTTGATCACAAATCTGAAACTAATTAAACACAAGATCATTAGTACTATAACTACATAAGTTGATCATCATCAAAACTAGAGTGATAGGCCTTTGGGCCAACAATCTCCCCCTTTTTGATGATGACAAAACTCATGAAGTTATATATGCATGGATTAAAGTAAAGCTTCAAAGAAGCTCCCCCTTAACTCATGCATCACAATAAATAATAAATATGCAATGAAGCACATAAACATGTATGCAAATATAAGGAGATAAACATGCCAATCAAGCATAAAACTCTTCAAATTCTTTTTCTCCTATTTGCAAAACAACAAAACATATATGCATAAACATAAATACTTCTCCCCCTTTATGAATAAAGCAAGGAAAACATGCATATATACCAAATACTTCTCCCCCTTTTTGTCAATCATCAACAAAGGGGTTAAAGTAAAAAACAAATAAATAAAAGATATATGCGATATACATTCATGAAGAGGAAGACGCTAAGTTAACTTCCCTACATATATGCAATACATGAAAGAGGGATGACAAACCCTAATTCACATAACGCATATTATGCAATGCATAAGAGGAGATGTGAAGCTCCCCCTACACACTGTACCACATAAAGAAGAGTTGTCAAGCTTCTCAATATATAAGATACACTCAACATGAATCTATATGTAGAAGAGATGTTAAGGTCCCCTTGCATATAGGCAATTCACATCAAAACATTTTTAATTTTTCTTATTTAAACAAAATTTTGAATTTTTCTTAATAAAATAAATTTTGAGATATCTCAGTAAATCAAATTTAAAGTATCATATAAACAAAATTTTTTAAGGTACCACTTGTAACCAAATTTTAAGATACCAAATGTAAGTAATCATTACAAATTTTGAATTTTAAGCAAAAATAGAATCATATTGATACCAATTGAAAATTATTGCATATTTTTTATATCAATAAAACTACCAATTTTTTTAAAAATAATGCATAAGCTTATTAAAACATCAATTGAGATCCAATTGAAAATAAGGATTTGAATCAAGCTTAGTATAAACATACTTTGTGCTTTAAATATGTAAACCGATTTTAATCAAGCACAAATAACTCATATATATGTATGAAAATGAAAATATCAATAGAAATTGATATTATTTAAAATGAAGCATACATATATAGGAAACAAAATATGAGTATATACAAAATGAAAATACCAATTGAGATCAAGTATATAACTCATAACCTACCAACCATTACATGCTCAAGATAAAGAATTTTTCAATAAAACTTACAAGGCATACTCGCCCATCCGTCCACCCATTGAGGTATTGGTAGGGGTTTTCAAAATCAGAGTTTGAAAAATATTTTTAGTATTGAAAACACTACCAAATGAAGAATAAATAACTAGTTAGATTAATTTTTGAAAACCTAGTTAAAGATCCTCCAAAACATGAAATCAAATCATATGTTTTTCATGAATCATACCAAATACACAAGAGTTGACACTCAAAATCGATAAGTCTCAAAATAATCATGAAACAAAGTCATGAATAAACAAAATAAAGTGTGAGTGCACAAAAGTCATGTAATTAGCATTATCCATGAAGATAATCAATGAAGCTCAAAAACAAATACGAATATCATTTTATCAAATAAATCATGAAAATTCATAAAGATTTTATTTTTCATTTAAAAACAAACTTCTAGGTATATGTATGATTTATCCAATCCTAACAATATGCATACATATCCCAACATAAAAAGAGTCTATGATTTGATTTGCATGAAAGGCAAGAGACTCAAGAGACATATATGTATATTCATTAGATTTGAATACAAACTACATATACATGAAGTAAAAACATGAAAATAGGCAAAATAAGTGTAAATGAGGAAATCATCAAAACTAGAATATACATGTGCATATAGTGAATACAAATGAGCAATGGAGTGCAAACATATATAAATCAAATGTGGCTCACTACTTGTACAAGTATATGTCTAAGTTTTGATAAAAACTACACTTAAACAAGTAATTACCACATGAAGCACAAAACAAATAAAACAAGTACATGCTAAAAATGTCATATATGAAAAAGGCATGTAAATAAACTAAGAGTTTTAGAGATAGTTACCAAACCAAAGAATTATGCTCTAATACTCCAAAAACATGGTGGTTGTTCCACCAAACCTTCTTGATAGCGGTGCATCAAATATGTGTCAATCAAGTCCATGTGCAACCACCACGAAGGCACCAAATCTCTCACGTCTTGTGAGAGCCCTCACCTACATCAAATACACAAGGTGGGGACTTTGGTACCCATTTTCTTTTGGGTCCTTGGGGGTTAGCTTTGTAAGGAACCCAAACATTTTTCTTATTAGCAAAATTAATATGATGTATCTTATCAAAACAAAACTTTGCTAAATGGCCTTTGCGGCCACAATGTATACATTTGTACACCTTAGGATGCATATGAGTATGTGTGTGATCATGACGTGCAAATAGTGAATATGCATGAGGGTGATGTGCATGAACATGTGGAGTTTGTTTCTTTGAAAACAAGGTCTCCAATCTAGAATGATTAAAAGCACATTTGCTCAAAGTTGAGCTCAAACAATTTATTTTATTTTTCAAAAACTTCATCTCATTAGTAGTGGCATGTAAAGCATGATGAGAATGAGAATCATTTTTCTTATTCTTTTTAGAAATATTTTCTTTTTCTTTTTCAACCATTTTTCTTTTCAAAGAAGTGTTTTCACGCAAAGCAAATTCCTTTTGTTTTTTCACCAAAATAATTTTATTTTTCAAATTAGTGTTTTCTTCACAAAGATCATTTAATTTAGACATTAAGAAAACATTCTCATTTTTCAAAATTTATTTATCTTTTTCAAAACTTGCAATTTTATTTTTAAAAGACTCATTTTCTTTTAAAACATTTTCAAATCTAGTTTGAAAAGAATCCTTTTCTTTTAACATGCAATCAAAATTCTTTTTCAGGTTCTTATTAACTTTTCTAAGCATGTCATACTTTTCTAGAAATTGTTGACAAAAAGATGTAAGCTCATCATAGGACATATCAACATCTTCATTTACCTCGGATTCGGTAGTTACCTCAAGGGGGTTGTCTCCTTGGACCATGTAGCACACATTGGAAGCATCACTTTCAACATCCGATTTGCTCCCCGCATAATATTGTTCCTTTTCGCCAAGGGAGATCAAAGAGTTCCAAGCTACAAAAGCCGAATCAAGATTAGCAACCCTAGATAAATAATCATCATTTAGGGTAGATCTTAAAGCATGTAGGGCTTTTGCATTAGCCTCAATATTTTTTGCCATCTAAACAATAAGAATCTCTAGTAGTGGCAAAATAAACATGAATGCCTAGGCCTTTGAGGTACAAAGACATCTTAACCTTCCAAGTTTGGATGTTAAGAATGTCAAAGGTGGGAGGTGACATGAAATCCATGGTGTGTGTACAAATATTGTGATTAGCCTAAAAAATGAGGATCTTTAACTCTAGGTTGTAAGACCCAAATCAAGAGCACTTGGCTCTGATACCAATTGTAAGTCACCTAGAGGGAGGGTGAATGGGTGATGAGCTAATCTAATGGTCAATTAATGCGGAATTAAAAACTATTTAATGCAAACTAAACTTCTTACACTAAACACCACGTATAACACAAGAGTGTAGACGGATTTTTCGTGAAGGGCTCTGGACTAACTCCTCAAAATTCCTTTAAATAAGAGTTGAGGTTCTGCGTTGGCTCTCTTGGTTGAATACAAGTGTTAGCAAACAATCCCCAAGCATATATCAATAAGCACACAATGTATATCAAGCATATAGTGATAAAGACAATAAAGCATACAAGATATAAACAAGTAAGATATAGAGAGAGCAATCGCAAACACGGGATATTTGTTTCGAGGTTCGAGCACACTTGCTCTACGTCCCCGCCTTCAACACTATGAAGGATTTCCACTATAAACCGATCCCACCGGATCACTCGGTGCCGCAACACCTACAAGGAGTTCCCACTAGAACTCTTGGACTCTCTAGTCCCGTACACACCGCAAGCCCACAAGCTCGCCGAGGCCGTACCTCAAACACCAAGTTCGTACACGAACTCGAAACACCGCGAACACACTCGTCCGCCTCCTCAAAGTACAAGAAAGAAGTCTTTGGTGATCAAAACACTTTGATCACCTAAAAACAATCTCACAAGAACACTCCTATAGAATGAATATGTCAATGGGTTGCTCAAGTGTTTGTGAGAAAAATAAGGATGGAATGTGTGTTGAAAAACTCAAAGAAATCACTTTGAAAACTCTTGATAAACTCTCCTTTTGAATGGAAGTATTTGACTCAAAAACAAGTGGAGAAAACCTCCTAAAAGAGTTAGAAAAACTGGTACAAAATCCACTTGAAAATCTTGTTAAAATCAGCCCCCAAAAGCCCCAATTTATAGGGCTAGAAAAACTAGCCGTTGGGAGCCAGATTGGCCTGTCGGTCGACCACCCGGTCGACCGGCCAACGGTCAGATTTCTGACCGTTGAGCCAGCGGTCGACCGGCCGGTCGACCGTGGCCTGGATACAGAGGGCAGACTCTCTGTCCGGTCGACCGCCCGGTCGACCGGGGCCTTTCCAGAGAGCAGAGCTCTCTGGACGGTCGACCGGCCCTCCAGCCAGACTGGCGTGCACGTTTGTGCACGTCGGTCGATCGAGTCGGTCGACCGACTTCAAGCTCGGTTGACCGGTCCGGTCGACCGGCAGAAGCCAGGACAGGTTATCTATAGGGATTAAAAACTTGGTATTTTGACACACATAAAATCTCATAAATTCACGAAAAATCTACAAAAATAGTTTCAGTATAATACTTTGATAAACAAACATGTTTGACAAAAATCAAGACATGTTACAAACAATTTGAACTATTTTTGTAACTTAGAAAATTTGGCTCAAAACAAAAACTGTATTTTTTCAAAATTGGTTTTTCCAAAACTTCTCCAAATAAAAAATAAGATATTTTAAACTCTTTTAAGGCAAAGAGTGTATGGATATGATCCACTACACATACATGGTGAAATATCTATGTTTTTAACATTTAAGCTCTAAATTTGGTTTTGGTTAAAACATATATACTTTGAATTCCAAAAATCAAACCGGTGTTTTTCTAAAAGATAACTCTTTTGTATTTTTCCAAAATAAAAATTCTTTTATGAAAACTCATCTAAATCAAGAGTGTGTGTGTATATGGTATACTTGAGCAATCCATCAACTATCCTATCCTTTACATTTTATCTAAAAACAAAATCTTATAAAAATAAACCTAGACACAAGTCTTGATCTTGAAGTCTTCACTTGAAGTCTTCTTCTCCTTCTTGACTTGGTCCAAACTTGATCCAAAGAGCTAGATTCCTCTTGAGCACTTGATGTGGTCTTGATGCACAAGCTCTTGAATCAAACCGTGCTAGCTCCAAAACTTGACTTTAAATCCTTTGTTGAAGCTACACACCTACTAAGATCTTGATCACAAATCTGAAACTAATTAAACACAAGATCATTAGTACTATAACTACATGAGTTAATCGTCATCAAAACTAGAGTGATAGGCCTTTGGACCAACAGAAACTTATTCCCTTTACATGACCAGTCTTGAAAAATTATCACGAAGTCATCATGTTCTATACCTGTCTAACAAACGAATGTGACTAGGTGGAATGGTTGACTTGGGCTCAAAAGTGATAGGTTTTGTAACCAATACTAACTCGAGAAAATTAACTTTAGGTTCAAGAGTCGGTTTTGATTCAAGAGTTGAGTCCAAATCAAATAATTAAAATTCACATTTTTTCCCTATCAATAAATGTGACTATTCAAAATTGGTGATTCAATTTCTAGATTTATGGGTACGGGTATAAGTGTTGGTTCCAAAAATTGGTCCAAATTGGGTGAGGATACCGGAATCAATATAGATTCAAAGATGAAAACTTATCACAAGGTTGTGAATCGGGGTCACATTCACATTCAAGTTCAATCTCATTGAATGGAAAACTTACCAATTTGTATAAGTTTTGGAATTGGTCAACTTTAAATTTGAGTGATGAAATTGATTCTTGATCAAAGTTTTCAAGACACCAAGATTCTTCTGTTGGCCCAAAGGCCTTCCACCCTAGTTTTGATGATGATTAACTCATGTAGTTATGTGTACTAATAATCTTGTGATTTTAGTTTCAGATCATTAATCAAGTTATTAGTTGGTGATTAGCTTCAACAAGATGATTTGGAAGCTTTCACAAGTTGATTCAAGAGGCCGAGCGTCAAAGATCATATATAGCACTTGCTCGGTGGATCAAAGAGTTTTGGATCGAGTCGGCTTGGAGTTTGCGCTCTACAAGAAGACATCGGTACCATAGTTTAGTTTTGTGTTTAGATCCAAAATTTGTAAAGATTAGAATAGTATGATATGCTCAAGTTCACAACACACACGTTTCATATTTTGAATATTGGTTTTAGGTTTTCGATTTTAGGTTTAACCGATCTTGGTTTTCATGAATAGATAGATCAAAACAAGTTTACATGGTTTAATGTATATATGATTTGTTCTATATACATGCATGCTTTAATTTCCTAGACAAACTTAGTTTTGACTTACTTATTCATGTGTTTTATGTTTTGGTATTTTTGACAAAACATATTTTGGAATTATTGACAAAAACATGGATATATATTTGTTTCATGTATATTGGATTTCTATCCATATGCATCATGCTTCAAAGTGTTTAAATATCATGTTTTTGTCTTTGGAAGAGTTTTGGACAAAACGTATTTTCTATTCAAAATTCAAGTTTTAGAAAATACAGTTTTTGGTTTTTGGTAAAAATGATAAGACACAAAAATAGTTCATATTAATTGATATTTGAGCTAAACTTTTTACCACATGTTTATATATCAATGCAAAATGATAAAACTATTTTTGGTGATTTTTAGAAAAGATAAAAGAATTTTTAAACATGTTTCTAACCCAGTTTTTTGTTCCGGGCTTCACCAGTCGACTAGTCTTCTGACCAAGTCGACTTGGCTGAAGTCGGTCGACCGGGTCGGTCGACCGACGTGCACAGATCTGTGCACGTTTGGCAGACATGGGACGGTCGACCGTCCGGGTCGACCGGGTCTGAGAACAGAGCTCTCTGTTTGTTTGGGTCGACCGGGGCGGTCGACCGACAGCTGCCAACGGGCAGAATTTGACCGTTGGACGGTCGACCGGCCGGTCGACCGGCAGTGTATTTCTGGCTTTTTCTGCTGCCAACGGCTATATTTTTCTGGGGTTTATAAATACCCCATTTGTGAGAGTTTTTCTCTAAGATTTTCAGTGCGAATTTTTCCCTACTCTCTAGTGTTTTCACAGCAATCAAAAGAAGTTTTTGGATTCAAATTGAACAATCTATTTGGAGTTTTTGCTAGGGTTTGGAAATTCAAAAAAAAGGGTTTTTGGGAAAAAGAGTTTTGATTCATCATCTATATCTTGGTTTCAGTTTTTCCCAAGGATATTCTTTGTGATTTTGATTTTCATTCCATTGGTTTTCTCCACACTTGAGCAACATCTACTTTCTTATTCTATAGGATCTTTGTGTGGGAGAAAGAAATTGTTTGTGGTTGTTGTTTAGACCACCAAGTTAAAAACCCAATCTTTGCTTTGTGCCTTACCCTCATTGTGTTGAGGAAGTTGTGCATTTGGGTTGTATCCCTCAAGTTGTGAGGTGATCCTTGCATTTGCTTTGTGCTAATCCCTCAAGTTGTGAGGTGATTGTTTTGTTGGATTGGAGCTTGCCTCAAGGAGGAGGTTGTGGTTGTAAAGAGAGGAGTTGGGTACTCCTTGTGAGAGTTCTTTGTGGACTAGCTAGTGGATTAGAAATCCTTCGTGTGTCGAAGGCGGGGATGTAGAGCTGGGTGCTCGAACCTCGTAACATATCTTGTTGTTTGCGCTTGATCCATTGACTCTCTATCTCTCTCTTTACTTTGTGCCTTGCAACTATTCATATTGTGCATTCATAATTGCTTGGCTTGGTTGTGTGTGCATCACTTGTTGATTGCACTTGAGTGTATTGCATTAAGTTTTTAAATTCCGCATTAAGTTCATTAGATTAGCATAATCACCTATTCACCCCCCCTCTAGGTGATCTTTCAATTGGTATCAGAGTGAGTGCTCCTGATATTTAGGTTTAACCACCTAGGAGTGAGATCTTGGTTTGCTAATCTTCATTTGCATTGTTCATTTGCCCTCATTTAGTTTGCTCTCATGGATAGCCCTCCTATGTTTGACCATATTAGACTTGATGCTTGGAAGGCCAATATGAGTAGCCATTTGAAAAGACTAGGACATCTAGTTTATCAAGCCTCCACTATGAAATCATTCCCTAATAGTAGCAAGCATAAGAAGGCAAATGCATTAGCACTTAGAGCACTTAGAGCATCTCTTAGTGAACATCTTTACCGGTGTTTGATCATTATGACTCGGCTTTTGCAGTTTGGAGCTTATTGACGTCTCCCGAGCTTCCAAGGATTATCAACAAGATGAGGAGATCTATGAGAGAAAAGTCCGAAGAGCGTTGCCTCATGGTCCAAGGGAATAACTCCCTTGAGGTACAATCGGATTCTCAATTAGATAATAGCTCTAGTTCCTATTGCCATGGTTGTTTTGAAGTTCAAACTTTAAATTTGGAACTTGCTCAAAAACTTGAAAATTTATTGGAAAAACACAATCTTTTGAAAGAGGACAACCTTATTTTAAAAAATGAGTTAAAGGATTTGTGTTCTAATTTTGAATTGGTTTTGCAAGAGAAGGAAGAGATTACTAGTGAACGTGACTCACTAAGATCTCAACTAGACCTTGCCCTTGATGAGATTGATATTTTGAAAAACAAAAATGATTGTAATGATGTTGTGAAAAATAATGAGGTTTTATCTTCTAAATTGGATTTTGTTTTAAAAGATAACCTTGTTTTGAAAAATAAAATTGATTCAATTACAAAAGAATTGAATTTGGTCTTGAAGAAAAATGAATCTTTGAAAATTGATATTGATTCTCATGTGTGCCATGCTAGTATAGTTTCTTCTTCTTGCACACCTATTGCATGCTCCACTTTATCTTCCACTATTGAAAATGATATAAATATTTTGAAGAAAAGTGTTGAATGTTTGGGCTCCACTTTGAGCCAATGCACATTGAATCATTCACGTTTGGAAACCTTGGTTCGCAAGAAACAAGGTCCATCTTTGCATGCATACCCTACAAGGCATACACATGCTTTCCACGGACACAACCATTACATGTATGCTCATGTGTACACATGTACACATTGTGGTCGAAAAGGCCATCTTGCTAGATTTTGTTATGATCGTGTTTACCATGAAATTAGCAACTAATTTTGTTTGGGTTAGAAAAGAAACTAACCCCTATGGACCCAAAAGAAAATGGGTACCAAAGACCACCTCTATACTTTTTGATGTAGGTGGGAGCTCTCGCATCACGTGAGAGTATTGGTGCCTTGAGGTGGATGCGTTCTAAGCTTAAAGAGAACCATTTGGATGCTTCACTCTCAAGGAGATTTGGTGGGAGGATCACCGTGGTTTGGAGAATTAGAGATGCACCTTCATCAGTTTTGGTATCATCTTCTAACTCCCGTTTTTATTTGCATGCTTTTCATGTTCATCTATTCTTAGCATGTTTTGTTTTATTGTTCATTATGCTTATGTCATGTTGATTAGAATAGTGTTATACATGTTTAGTTACTTGAGCACCCATGTTTTATATGGATCTATATTTAGTGTTCTCACCTTGTTTAAACTAACATGTATACCCTAGATCTAATGCACATGCATATACATAATGATCATGTGGATGTTTATGATTTTTGTTTTGTTGAATCGTGTTTTATTGTTTCATGATTAGTATGATATTTGTCATGTCTATTAGACTTATGCTTTACATGATTAGTTGTTGAGACACCCATGTTTAGTATGGACCCATATTTTGTGTTCTTTTTATGTTTTAGCTATCATGTTAATCATAAATTTAATGCACATGTCGTTGTCATGCTAATCATATGGTTGACTATATTTTTTAATAATTCATGTTTTGATTATTATGTTTATTATGTTGGGTTATGATTCCCGTTTTATGCTTAATGATTTGACTACTTGCTTGAATGATAAGTTTTCATTAAGACTAGCATTTATACTTGTACAACTAGTGAGCTACAAATAGACCTTTATATATGTTTATGCTTGAACGCTCATTTGTATTCACTTGATGTACTAGTATAGTCTAGTTTTGATGATTCTTGCATTTGACTTGTATTTATCATTTTTCTTATTTTGTTTTAACTTCATGTATATGTCCATCTTGTCCAAACTATCATTTATACATATATATACTTGAGCCACGTGCCTTCATGCATATACTTTTGTGGTCTCATTGTGTTTAGGATATGTATGTATACCTTAGTTTATACATGACATACATATGCCTTGAAGTTTAAATCGTTTGAATGAATTTCATGTTTGCTAGGTGATTTCACATTTATGATGAATTTCATGTTTTTAATATAATTTCAATTGGTGATTCCACATCTTAGATGGATTTCATGTTTTCAAGGAATTTCATATGAGCCTAATTGAATATTTTCATGATTGATATGTGTCACATTATACTTGTACACTCACCTTATTAGTTTACTCATGATTTGTTTTTCATGAGAATTTGATATGAGTTTTACGGACTTTGAGTGTTTACTGATCATGTGATTTACATGTGTTTCATGAAAAATAATTTTGTTTTATTCCTTGCTTGAAGGATTTCGTACTAGTTCTAAAAGTTTTTCCTATAACTAGTTCGTATTCTTCACTATGATAGAGATTTTCAAACATACTACATTTTCAAATCTATTTTTGAAAACCCCTACCTTCTATGGGAGGATGGATGGGAGATCATGTTCATGTATGCCTTATTATGAAAATCATTTAAAACTTGAACCTTGATTGGGAGGTAGTCATATGAGATATACATTTGATATTATTGTTATTTCAATTGGTATCATTGAATTCTTTCAATTGGTATCAATCTTGACATTTCTTTTATACTCATATATATTTTGTATGTATGTATGCTTTCTATTCCAAGAATATCAATTTCTATTGGTATCTATTTTCATACATATATATGTTTTATTTGTGCTTATTATATCCCTATATCTTTAAGCACAAAATCTTGTTTATGCTAGTGCTTGAGCTTTAACCTTGTTTCAATTGATTACTTTTAAATTGGTATCAAGCCTATGCATTATTTTAGTTGGTATTTCATAAAGGGGGAGAAAATTTGATTTTGTCTTTCAATTGGTATTTGTACTCCCATACTTTATGATTGAAAATTCAAATTTGGTATCATATGTTCAAAATGAAAATATTTACAATTGGTATCAAAATTTTTGGTTTAGACATTCAAAATTTATTATGTTTAATTTCAATTGGTATCAAGATTTGTCATGTGTTTTGTTTAAAATTGGTATCAATATTTTTGTTTGTTTCCTTTCAATTGGTATCAAGATACTATTCTTTGACATATTTTCAATTGGTACCTTAATTCATTGTCACCCCTAATTGGTCTTGTTTTTGTTTTAGACAAAAAGGGGAGAATATTGTTTTTCTTGTTTTCAACCTTTTATTTCGAACAAAAAGGGGGAGAAAAAATTTATGGATTTGGTTTTGCTTTTACCCCTTATTGAAGATTGACTCTTTGTATTAAAAAGAGAGAAGATTTTGTTTTGTTTTGGTTTGTACCCCTTTGTTGATGATTGACAAAAAGGGGGAGAAGAATTTGAGTTTATATGCATGTTTATGTTTTTGCATATATTAAGTTTAATTTAGTTTAATTTTAATTGATATCTAGAGCATGTTTTGTAATTGGATGTTTTGTAATTGGTATCTAGAGCATGTCTTGTTTTTGAACATTTCATTGGTATCTAGAACCCTTTATTGTTTATGCATGGATATGCATGTTTCATGATTCATGTTTAAGAGCCTTCATTGCATATTCATTATATTTATTTGGTTATGCATGAGTTAAGGGGGAGCTTCTTTGAAGCTTAACTTTAATCCATGCATATATAACTCAATGAGTTTTGTCATCATCAAAAAGGGGGAGATTGTTGGCCCAAAGGCCTTCCACCCTAGTTTTGATGATGATTAACTCATGTAGTTATGTGTACTAATAAACTTGTGATTTTAGTTTCAGATCATTAATCAAGTTATTAGTTGGTGATTAGCTTCAACAAGATGATTTGGAATCTTTCACAAGTTGATTCAAGAGCCCGAGCGTCAAAGATCATATATAGCACTTGCTCAGTGGATCAAAGAGTTTTGGATCGAGTCGGCTTGGAGTTTGCGCTCTACAAGAAGACATCGGTACCATACTTTAGTTTTGTGTTTAGATCCAAAATTTGTAAAGATTAGAATAGTATGATATGCTCAAGTTCACAACACACACGTTTCATGTTTTGAATATTGGTTTTTGGTTTTTCGGTTTTAGGTTTAACCGATCTTGGTTTTCATGAATAGATAGATCAAAACAAGCTTACATGGTTTAATGTATATATGATTTGTTCTATATACACGCATGCTTTAATTTCCTAGACAAACTTAGTTTTGACTTACTTATTCATGTGTTTTATGTTTTGGTATTTTTGACAAAACATATTTTGGAATTATTGACAAAAACATGGATATATATTTGTTTCATGTATATTGGATTTCTATCCATATGCATCATGCTTCAAAGTGTTTAAATATCATGTTTTTGTATTTGGAAGAGTTTTGGACAAAACATATTTTCTATTCAAAATCCAAGTTTTAGAAAATACAGTTTTTGGTTTTTGGTAAAAATGATAAGACACAAAAATAGTTCATATTGATTGATATTTGAGCTAAACTTTTTACCACATGTTTATATATCAATGCAAAATGATAAAACTATTTTTGATGATTTTTAGAAAAGATAAAAGAATTTTTAAACATGTTTCTAACCCAGTTTTCTGTTCCGGGCTTCACCAGTCGACTAGTCTTCTGACCAAGTCGACTTGGCTGAAGTCGGTCGACCGACGTGCACAGATCTGTGCACGTTTGGCAGACATGGGACGATCGACCGTCCGGGTCGACCGGGTCTAGGAACAGAGCTCTCTGTTTGTTTGGGTCGACCGGGGCGGTCGACCGGCAGCTGCCAACGGGCAGAATTTGACCGTTGGACGGTCGACCGGCCGGTCGACCGACAGTGTATTTCTGGCTTTTTCTGCTGTCAACGGCTATATTTTTCTGGGGTCTATAAATACCCCATTTGTGAGAGTTTTTCTCTAAGATTTTCAGTGCGAATTTTTCCCTACTCTCTAGTGTTTTCATAGCAATCAAAAGAAGTTTTTGGATTCAAATTGAACAATCTATTTGGAGTTTTTGCTAGGGTTTGGAAATTCAAAAAAAGGGTTTTTGGGAAAAAGAGTTTTGATTCATCATCTATATCTTGGTTTCAGTTTTTCCCAAGGATATTCTTTGTGATTTTGATTTCCATTCCATTGGTTTTCTCCACACTTGAGCAACATCTACTTTCTTATTCTATAGGATCTTTGTGTGGGAGAAAGAAATTGTTTGTGGTTGTTGTTTAGACCACCAAGTTAAAAACCCAATCTTTGCTTTGTGCCTTGCCCTCATTGTGTTGAGGAAGTTGTGCATTTGGGTTGTATCCCTCAAGTTGTGAGGTGATCCTTGTGTTTGCTTTGTGCTAATCCCTCAAGTTGTGAGGCGATTGTTTTGTTGGATGGAGCTTGCCTCAAGGAGGAGGTTGTGGTTGTAAAGAGAGGAGTTGGGTACTCCTTGTGAGAGTTCTTTGTGGACTAGCTAGTGGAGTAGAAATCCTTCGTGTGTCGAAGGCGGGGATGTAGAGTTGGGTGCCCGAACCTCGTAACATATCTTGTTGTTTGCGCTTGATCCATTGACTCTCTCTATCTCTCTCTTTACTTTGTGCCTTACAACTATTCATATTGTGCATTCATAATTGCTTGGCTTGGTTGTGTGTGCATCACTTGTTGATTGCACTTGAGTGTATTGCATTAAATTTTTAAATTCCGCATTAAGTTCATTAGATTAGCATAATCACCTATTCACCCCCCCTCTAGGTGATCTTTCATCTTCATTCCTATCAAGAATGGTCAAATATGTGTTAGGTAGAGTTTTCTCGTTCTTGTCTTTAACTGTGTTGATATAATGACTCATTTGTACTTCTAGCCTATCGATGGATTGGAAAAAATTATTTTCAGACTGAATCAGATTTTTTATACTTCTATCTAAGTTCATTGGTTCTTCTTCATATTGTGGGACTTGGAACATGGAGTAAGGATCTTGGATTTGGGAGTTTTGTGGGAATTATGAGTTCATCATTTTCAGCTTTGGTTCTTGGGACTTAATCATGGCTTCTATACTTTTTATAACCTCAGATTTTTCTTCTATTGGTTGATCATGACTAGGGAAATTATAGGCTAAATGTTGGAATGGTGGTTGACATATGACTTAGGGGAGTTGTATCCCCATTGACTCTATAAAGGGTAGTAATGATTATTTGAGTATTGTTCATAGCATTGGGACTGGAGCTGTATTGATTCGGATAAAATCAATCTGGCACACTAAGTTGGCTAAACTTATGATATGCCAGGTTGGTAATATCCAAGTCAAAAGAGGTCGGGGTGTAATATCATTAAAATTGAAAATTTGTTGTTATAAGCCATATCAAACAAGTAATGTCAAAAACAAACAAAGAAAAACAAACAAATACATAAAAGAAAAAATCTAGCCTAACTTAGGGTAGATCTTAGACCTAAACGACTCCTAACTGGTTAGACTATTCACGATAAGTATATTGCAGAATCTGACAAGTTAATCGGCTAGGTAGGTGCAAGATCAGTGGGAGGTATCCGTGCCTAAGTAACAGACCTAATTATACCAAACCACTGTTCTTTGAGGTTTTGCCTCATCAATCCCCAACCTTTGACACCGATTTGGCAAGAGTAAATTCTAATCAACTTTCCTCTTAGGTCAGTCTCCTATTAAGTTTGAGATGTCCCTAGGGCCAACATCTACTCAGTTTTAATTAGGCTTGGGTTAGTGAGTGAGGAGATTATTTGTGGGCTAAGAGAGGGTAATGACTTTCCCACCTTATCTTGTATATAGGACAAGCCCTTAAATCAATTTAGTGCAATGTGTACATGAAAAGCAATACTTAAGCAATATAAACAATTCAAAAGTGTTCTTATACTACATGCCATGCACACGTACCTTTGCTCAGCACTCTTCAACAGTAATATAAAATGTAAACGAATTAAACACGTGCCTAAATGCAAAGTCTAAATCATTTTTAGCATTTAACAAACATCAATTTACTGTTGAGGTTAGAATGTATGTACAGTGAGTTAAACAAGAAAATAAATAGCTGGAAAAATTTAGCTTTGCAATTCAACCAACCTGCAAAAAGTACAGGTTAGTAGTTTACTCAGATTGCCGCGTGAACGTAGCAAATCAAAGGGCTTCTGGGTTCTGCTTTCTGGAGCAGAATCCAGGTCCACTTATATATCCAACGCAGGAAAAAAATTCCTTGATATCTATCACTGCACACCATGAATAAAGAAGAAGTTAACCAAAATTGTAAATTTAAAAAGAGAATTATGTACAGTCCCTCCCCGGCAACAGCGCAAAAATTTGATTAAGAGAAAACCTGTACACAGAAAATACAGACTTTCAGGAATACAGAACAGAAGTGCAAGTGCTCAATTCTACCGCTATAGCGAGTGGCTATACAGGTCGTAATCCACAAGGAGGGACTAATGGTGGAAGCTTTTTGTAAGTTCTCTTTAGTTCACAAAAAATGGTTAAAGTTTTTCTTTTAGTTCTTTAAAAGAAAAGGAAAATAAGTTATGTAAAATTGTTAAGAAAGTGGTAATTAAGAAGGTGGAGAAAAATAGAAAATGATTTTGTACAAAAAATTGAAAAATAATGAAGAGTTGAGAGATGGTAATGTTGGCGATCTAAACTAAAAATTAAAAGAAAGAAAGTTAATCCCTTAAAAATACTTACTTACCTCTTTGGCACGTGCTTACCTTTGACCCGTATCGACGATATACTTTTGTTTGAAGGTGAGCGAAGTATGACAAATAGAATCTTCCCCATTCCCGATTTATACTACAAAATGAAGGGGAAAGCTACACTACCATATGAATGACTATCCATCACCATAAGCCATCAACAACGCTTGCAAGGGCAAGGCAAATTCGAGGCTATCAGAGTCATTTGGATTCACAAACACAAAAGAGAGAAGCAAACAAAAACAAGAGTAAAGAAGAAAAGAAACTTTGATTTGATTCAAATAATAATGAAAAAAAGACTTACTTACAGCGGTGTCACCCTCAGTACAAGCTTTGCTCTCATTCCTTCATGAAAATCTCCTCTCCTCTCAGTTGCATAAATAAAACAAAAATTATATAAAAGAAAATAAAAACCTAAGTTACAAACTACAGAATAGCCTAACTTCTACTCTCTGCTTCATTCTCCCTCTGCCTCTGACGTGTGAGGTATTTATAGGGTAGAAATGGACAGGAGAGACGAGTGAAGAGATAGAGGGAGCTAGCTATTTCTGAATTTGAATCCTCCTTTTATCTCCAAACTTAATTTGATTTATCCAGAATTTTATGTAAAAATTCAATTCTGATCTGTAACTTGTTGGCGTGTTGATTGCTGAATATCACTAGCAAATGATAGAATCGGAAAGAGTGATCAACATAAGAATTGTACCCCTTTAAGTCTTCTTTCTGGATCATCTTGAATCATCAGATTTGAGTTTCAGTAGCAAAAATGATTAAAATATTAAAGAGTGTCCAGTCTGAATTCGAGTCTAAATTGATTTAAAACTTCGAATTTACTTGGATTTTTCTTCTTATTTCCAAATATGATTGATTCATCTCATCTGTTGATCTTCTCTCTATCCATTTATCCTTTGGATTTTCAATCTGTTTTCTAGAATTGATGAGATATTCACTTATCTTCATTGAAACTGATAGGGTCTTCAAATAATCCATTTTCTCCTTGAAATTAGAAGATATTATCTTATTTGATATATCCAGTTTTTAGATAAGATAGCTTCTAGAACAATTGTAACCCCCTGATCCCTGATGTACGTATCAAAGTAACAGTACTCGATATGGTGTACAAATTTAATTTGACATTTTTGCTAGTCAGATTTAGCTGATTTTAGTTTCAAATCTTATTCTCCAATATTTTAGATTATTCAGAATTTGCTGGAATTTTTCTGGATTTTTTTGGAAAATCTCCGTAGTCGGTGTCGACCGATGCCGGTAATCGACTCTATGATTTTTTATTCACAAATGGAGTTACATTTTGAGAATATCCTTTCACCTTATATCTTAGAATCGTATTAGATACATTTCGGTATTTTTGGGGATATTTCTGAATTTATCAAAAATCCGGCCAAACCGGTATCGCCCAGTACCGGCGAAACCTTCCAGGATTTTTTAATTTACAAACCAGATTGAATTTCTTGAAACTGTTTTCATATTATGTCTCAAGATAAGATTCTCTATTTATGTAATTTTTGGGAACCATTCAGAGCTAGTCCAATATTGGCCCAATAAAATAATAATAAAATATTATTATTATATTCTTTCTTATTTCTCCTTTCTTCCAGACTTCTCCTTCACCGCCATTTCTCCACTGCCATTAACCCAAATGCCTTCCCCGTCCTTTATAAACTTTCCCTCTCTCTCTCTCTTCCTCTTTCAAATCTATCTCTCAAAATCGCCTCTCTTAAAATCATCTCTCTCTCTCTCTCTCTCTCTCTCTCTCAAAAGCATATATCTCTCTCACTATCTCTCTCTCCCTCGCTATCTCTCTGTTTTTCTTCCAGCCACGGAGGCTTGCCGCCGGCGAGTTGGTGCACCTTGGTGGCCGGCGCGCCACCGGGCACCACACCCACCATCCTCTCTTCTTCTTCTCCTTCTCTTCTTCTTCTTCTTTTCTTTCTTTTTCTCCTTTTTCTTCAAATTGTAAATCTCTCTATCCCCTTTTTCCCATCTCTCTATTCCTCTCTCTCTCTTACTCTCCTCACCCTCTCTCTCGCCCTGACCCATGGCCGCGCCGCCAGCGGCCGGGACCGCCGCTGGTGGGCCCCCCTCGCCGCTGGCCAGCCAGGCTGGCCGGCTTGCTCGCGCGGCAGCAGCAACGGCTGCTACTGCTGCAGTTATGGGTTCACAGCCCATAAATGGGTGTGAACCCAATTCAAGACCCGCTTACCCATTACCCTATAAACCCAAAACCCAAACCCGTTAGCCCTATAACCCAATAACCCATCACTTATGTTAATGGGTATGGGTTGTGGATCTAGATCCGACCCGCTAGCTACCCAAACCCGCTTCTAAACCCAATAAAGGTAATTTTACATATAAATCCCTTGCAATTTCTAATAATTTCACTTTAGACCTTTTTATTACATAATTAACCTATTTTATATGATTTTAGTGTTCGGGCGATATTTGGAGCATCCGGAGTCCGATTTGGACGATTTTCGAACCATTGCGATCGTGGGAAAGAGAGTTACCTCCCCATGACCAGTTTGTGAGTGTTTTTATTTTATAAATTATATTTTTATCATGTTAAGTGAAATTGGTTGCTTTATTTAAATAAAATATGATTGCCAGTAAATCCCCGTTATTAATATTTAATAAATTGTAAACATTATTAAAATACTATAATAAATATTATAATTAGAATATGCCTGACTGCTCTTTAAACACGCTTAATAATAAATCATTCTTTTTACAACAAACTAATAAGAAGTTGACACAAATTCATGTCATCTTGATACTCGCACCAGTACGCTGGATATTATGCTTCTTGTATACACTTATTACACTGAACACTGTCATTCTATGTACTCGTATCACCGCTACACATATTGTTACACTGGATATCTATTATTTCATGTTCACGTACCACTGACATACTGGCCACTATTACAGCATGTTCCTAGACACTATTATTTCATGTGTTTTATCACTGTTACACGGTCACAGTTCTCACATGTATTAGTACTAGCGGTCACTATTATAACATGTTACTGGACACTATTATTTCATGTGTTGTATCACTGTTACACGGTTACTGTTCTTACATTTATTAGTACTAGCGTTACATGGATATTCTAGGACACGGAGCACTATTATCACATGTGCATACTTGTGATACTGAATATTGTTATTGCATGTACTTGTAGACTTGTTACACTATGCATCGATATGATTATTTTATTCATATCTACTGCACATAGATTCACCTGCATGCATGCGATGCTTGTCTTTATATTCCCGTTACCTTGAACACTGTTCATGTTATATGAATTATTGTTACATGAGTATTCCTGTATTCTCGTTACATAATTAGTTCCCGTTACTGATATTGATATTCTTGTTACTGGACATGTGAGCTGTTGATATGCGATATGTAGAATCCTATATCTCTTGTATATCGTTTCCCGTTATCTTGTTTCATGATATCAACAAAGCTCATGTCCTATTATCGTATTACTTGTATCATGCACTGTTCTAATACTTGATATACTGTGTAGTTCATACTTGTATTCTGGTATACCAATTATTAGCACAGTCACGCCAGCATCCGCGAAACATGTGTGGAACTAAGTGCCACACGGAGCAAAGTGCCACATCACACCTATCCGTGGTGGGGGCCACCTCTAGAATCCTCACTCCGCCTGGTGTTGGCTGACGAGGATGTCTCTGGTGCTCTTGTTATTGATCTTGTTACTGACCAGCTCAGTATTCTTGTTATATTGTATTCCCGTTATACGCATGGTTATGCTGGCGACCGGCACATGGTGTGTGGAACTAAGTGCCACATGGAACAAAGTACCACACCACAGACACGGTAGGGGCCACCTCTTGAATTCGTGGGAGCCACCTTTAGAATCCCACATCGTGGGGTGTTGGCATGATGGAGGCATCCTCAGTGCGCTTGCTATTCAGACTCAGTACATGATACATCTACTAATCCAATAATAGTGATGTCAGGAACACTTGTTATTTAGTCACTCTCCCGTTTGTTTAATGGTACCCGTATGCCATGTCTGGATGGGTTCGACTGGAGTGCGGGCTCCAGTATGAACTGCCAGTGGTATGGGACATTAGAAAAGATTGATTAAAATACCAGGCGGTACTGATTGTTATTACTGTATAAATAATATGACTTGCTTGATACATGTATATTATTGTTTCGTTATACTGGTTACCGTTCCTGATACGTTATCCGCGATCATGTTACATGTATACGTTGTTACATTGCCTGGTATATGTTACAGTACACTACTCTACATACCATGTATTGTTCTGTTCCATATATTCTTCGTGCATACAATATGCTTGTACACTCATGACAATATAACAAGATTATTCATGTTTCACACTGACACCGTCAGGTTACTATTATGGTATCTACAATCATGTCACTTGTATACTTTGTTACACTTCTTGATATTTGTTATACTCCATGTGGTAACACACTCATGTATATGTATACTCTGCATTGCATATATACGTTGTAACCTTCATTACTGTATATGCTCAACACAGTCGTATGGTTATATTGCATACTGCACATCTGCATGTTCATTTCCATCACATCATCACTATACAACGATACGTATTATATAAAACTGGATATTACTGTAAACATGACCTGATGATAACATACTAGGTAATGATGGTATTAAAATATGACATTTGTATATTTTTACTGATTCTTAAATTTCTATTATATGGTATCACTGATATAACATGTATTATATATTATTATCGTGCTTGTAGTACTATAGCACATATTACTGCCTCCTTCATTTTACCACTCACTAGGTCGCTTTCTGACAGTCCTAGGTTTGCATGTCCAGGTTGGAGATCCCAGATATCGTATTGTCAGATATTTCATTTGGAGTCACATGGGACTCGTCATCGATACCATTCATAAGTATCTTGATTATTTAGTCTTTAGTTCCGTATTTTCCCATATTTCTATATCTCTCATAATAGTGACCCCTTTACAGGTAATCTTGTACTTATTTAATGCTGGAACCCTTATATATATGAGGCTATTTCCTGTACTGAGGCTTAGCGTACGTACGTGAGGGTATCTCTGCCCTGTATATGTACGTCGCCATAACGTCCCCATATCCGTGAGATCGGGGCGTTACAACCTTTGAATTTGAATTGATCCTCTTGATTTGCATGATCTTTTGAATTATTTGGATTTAATGGATAAATCTTTCAATCTCTCCATTTTTTCGTTAATTTCACTGCATAGCACTGAACATGAAAATATATTAAAAAGTAGAGTTTTATTTAAAAATAAATGAAGAAAATGTGACATAGGTGATATAAAATGTGCAATTCACATACACAATCACGGGCTCACTAGTTGAAGATGAACCCGACTAAATCCTTCCTGGGAGTAGCTAGTGGAAAATTCCTTGAATTTGTTGTTACATCTAAAAGAATTCACCTGGATTCAGAGAAGATTCATTCCATCCAAGAGATGCATCCTCCAAGAAATCTTTAACTCAAAGGCTTACAGGGACGATTGGCATATATCCAGAGATTTATATCAAATCTGTCAAGACGGTGCCAACTCTTCACCAAGTTAATGAAGAAGGGAGTCTCATTCATTTAGGATAATGCTTGCCAGAAAGCATTTGAAGAGATCAAGGAGTATCTCACACATCCACCTATTCTACTAGCTCCAGTATTAGAAAAATCTTTCCCGTTATATATTCGAGCAATCGATCATTCCTTGGGAGCTTTACTAGCTCAAAACAATGATCAAAACCATGAATAGACAATCTACCATTTAAGTAGAATAATGATTGGGGAGGAGCACTGTTATAACCCAATCGAGAAGGAATGCTTAGCATTAGTCTTCGCTGTCTAGAAGATGCAACACTACCTTATTGGGCAACGCATTCACATCATCTCTAGTCTCTTGCGATTGTTCATGATAAGACCATCTTTACTGAACTGTAGTTAGTAAAATAGATCATAATGCTCTCACAATACGAGATGCAATTCATGCCACAAAAGGCGATCAAAGGGCAAGTTGTGGCAGATTTTCTGGCCGATCATCCAGTTCCAGGAACTTTAAAACTTTTTGACGATCTCGCAGACGAGATTGCAGAGGTTAACGTGATCAACGCCTGCTCAGAAGAACAAGTGTGGTAACTATTCTTTGATGGAGCATCAAGGACAAATCCTGAGGGAAATATCGTCGCAAGTGTGGGGTAGTACTTATCTCCCCACATTATGTGATCTCTCGTGCATTCTCATTGACTGAGTCGTGTTCCAACAATGTCTCAGAATATAACGCTCTCTTGATAGGGATGCGACTTGCTGAAGAGATTGGAATCAAAAATCTCGAAGCATATGGCAATTCAAAACTCATCGTCAACTAGGTCCACGGGAAGTATGAATTCTGACATGAAGACTTGTTGTCCTAGTACAACGTGACCATTGTCATGGCAGAGAAGTTTGAAAACTTCTATATTAACCATGTATCGCAACAGCAAAATGCTCATGCAGATGCACTGGCGTCTCCCGTCGCTTCATTGGCCCTTTCAGCCAGAGCCACAGAGAGAGTATTTATCTACAGTCATGACTTGTACTGTTACAAATTCATCCTTAAAGATAGTAGAACTCCAAGAGGATACTTTCAAGTTAAAGAGGTTCTTGAGACTTCGACAAGTCTCAAACCTAGGGATTGGCAATTCTCTTACATTGACTTTCGTCTTGTATGGCATATTGCCTGATGACTCCAAGGAGGTAGCTGTCATCAGAAGAAAAGCCCTTCGATTCTATTATAATGCGATCATGTGAACATTGCATCGCCGATCGTACGATGGAATCCTACTATGTTGCCTTTCACATAAGGAGGCACTGAGGCGCTGAAAGAAGCTCATGACGGTATGTACGAAGCTCACCAATCTGGACCTAAGCTCGGAGACCGACTTAGAAGACTTGGCTATTACTGACCGAAGATGATCCATGACGCCATCGCCTATGCTAAGAGATGTTATGCTTGTCACATCCAGGTGACTTTGTCCATCAAGCATCGGAACATCTTCATCCAACGTCCTCCTCATGGCCATTCGAGATGTGCGGAATGGATGTTATTAAACCCATCAGTCCTTCAACATCTAAAAGACATCGCTTCATCTTGGCCATAACAGATTACTTATCTAAAAGGGCGAAAGGTGTTCCCTTGAAGGAAGTAAAGACACCAAACGTGATTAAGTTCATTAAGCATCACGTGCTCTACCGTTTTGGTGTACCCCGATGATTCGTCCACGATAATGGACCCCAATTCGTCAGCCAAGCATTTCAGAGGTTCTGTAATAAATTCAGAATCTAAAGTGTGTCATCAACGACATATTATCCAGCTGCTAATGGCCTTGCAGAAGCTTTTAACAAGGCTATTGGAAAGCTTCTCAAGAAATTTATCTAAAAAAGTCAACGCGTCTGGGACGACAAATTAGGTGAATGCCTATGGGATTATCGCACAATGGTGAGAACCCCGATAAAGACCACACCATTTTTCTTAGTGTATGGATGTGAAGCTGTACTCCCACTAGAGATTTAGATCCATCCCTGCGAGTTACCTTGGCAACCAGGATGGCAGATGAGGAGAAGCATTGACTGTGTCTTCAAGAGTTGGAAGATTTAGCCGACAAACGTCTACAAGCCCAATAGCAAATTGAGCTCTATCAAGCCCGAATTTTTAGAGCTTTCAATAAGAAAGTCAGAGAACAGATTTTCAAGAAAGGCGACCTTGTCTTAGCTGTCAAAAGACCCATGGTTATGACACACAAGACGAAAGAGAAATTTCAACTCAAATGGGAAGGACCATTTATAGTAGAGTCAGTATACTCAAATAGAGCATACCACCTTATAACTCCGGATGGTGAAATGCTCATGATGCTAATCAACTGCAGATTCTTGAAGAAGTACTATCCTTAACAGGACTCTTCTCATAATCAGGTTAACACTACACCTCTTATCAAAGCCTCACCACGATCAATCGGATGAATTAGGGTTAAAGATCCAAGATGCTTGGAAGAGCACCAAAGAAGAGCTTCTTCCTTTAACGGATCACATCACAGTCGATCGATACTGAACCTACCGTACATTGTTGACATCATGATGCATGATGTTAATATTGAAGAGACAAAGTTATAAACTTCAGTTTTAGCTTTGTTACTTTTCTCAGGATCAGTTTAACACTACACCTCTGATTAAAGCCTCACCCTGATCAATCAGACACATTAGGGTTGGAGATCCAAGATGCTTGGAAGAGCGCCAAGACGAGCTTCTTCCTTCAACGGATCGCATCACGGTCGATCGATGCTGAACCGACCGAGCATTGTTGACATCACGATGCATGATGTTAATATTGAAGAGACAAAGTTAGAAACCTCAGTTTTAACTTTGTCACTTTTTCATGATCAGGTTAACACTACACCTCTGATCAAAGCATCACCCTGATTAATCAAATAAATAGGGTTTGAGATTCAAGATGTTTGGAAGAGCGTCAAAGAAGAGCTTCTTCCTTCGATGGATTACTTCGCGGTCGATCGATGTGCCGACTGAACATAATTCATCATGTAAACATTGAAGAAAGGAGAAAGGCAAAATATCAAGTTTTTGCTTTGTCACTCTTCTCTAGTATATTTACGCACATCCAACGCATCTGATGGCTAAAGGATAGAGAAAATTGTTAGCGTTTAAGCCTAATAGAAAATTCTTGACAACTCATCATGCTGAGAGGAATAGCATGACTAGCCCAACTCTAATGCTAGTTAGTAAAGGCATACAAATCTGTTGATAGCTGAGGGTTTACTAAAAATCCTAAGGGACTTGATCCCACCATTCCCTCCATAATCCCTTACTAATTCATTTCCATGGAATGTTAAAACTACAAAAAATTGTAATTGTTTCCCTAGCGAAATAATCACAGATCAAACATGTTACTTTAACATTATACCTCTGGCATACCACGCTGTTAAGTTAATATTATACTTCTAACAGTGACTTCCTCAATCTTCTCAGCGGATAAAATTTCACTTATCAATTCTCTTCAATAGAATGACGAGTCCGCAAAATTGTTGAAATCATAAAAATTCTCGATTAAGTTAAAAACTACACTTCTGACCAAAATTTCACTTGTCAATTCTCTTCAATAGAATAACGACCCTATAAAACTGCTCAAATTGCCAAAATCCTCGGTCAAGTTAACACTACACCTCTGACCAGTTACTCATATCGCAATATGAATCCTTGTCAAATTAACATTATACCTATAACAATGATTCTCTCGATTTTCCTACTGACGAGAATTTTGATGCTAAGTTTAAATATCACACCTCTAGCATCCATTTTATGATTAAGTTAAATATTACACCTATGACAATGATCTTCCCTCGAGCTTTCTCATCAAAGACGAGATGTCAAATGCTAAGTTAATATCACAACTTTAGCATTCATCTCATTGTCAATTAATACTAAATCTATGACGGTGATTTTCTCAGTTTTCTCAATGAAAACGAGATCTCCTAAATGCTAAGTTAATATTACACCTCTAGCATTCACCTTCTTATCAAGTTAATATCACACCTCTGATAATCCAATTTACTTCCAATTATAAATCCTAACCCGTCATGTTAACATTACTCATCTTATGGTAAAAATTTTCACAAATCTCTAGTGCATTTAATTCCACTTGTTATTCTCATCAATAGGATAGCAAGTCCACGAAATTCGTTCAAATCACGAATTCAACTTCTGTCAAGTTAACATCACACCTCTGATAGTAACCTTTTCAAATTCTTTGACGGAATTTCCAAACTTTGAGCTGCTATGTTAGTCATCACGTCTAGCAATCAAAGGCAATCACTTTCATTTGTCTGATTTAAAAAATAAAAAAAAGCTAAGGCAAGACGAAAGAAAAATTATCACTTTTATTTATTTCAAAATTAAAAAGTGCTACAGACACTCTCTTATTTAATAAGATGGAGTGTTACAGAAAAAAAAAACAAAAAGTTGTTCTCACTCAGCGAGAAACTTTATTTGGTCCTTGAGGTGTTGAATGTCTCGTCGGCGCACCTCCTCAACCTCAACTAAGGCTCGGGCCCTTTGCTCCTCTTCGGATAAAAGCTTCTTTATAGCCAATTGTGCCTGAAGAGCTTTCAATTTTAGAGTATGAACATCGAGCTCCTATTGTACTTTACCTTTAGCGACCTCGAGCTCCTCTACCCTCTTTCTCTCATTGGTAAGCTTCAGCTCGTCATCACAGATTAAAACTTGTGTCTTAGCAATTGCAGCTCGAGCACTTGCTATCACACTTTCTGCGCTCTCAGTGACGATCCTTGATCTCTGAAGGTCGTTTATAAAATTTTGATAGCATGCTTTGAAATCATCGAGACAACGAGCTTCCTCAGCTATCCATTCCTCAATCTCCTTTCGCTCCTGTTCCTGGTTGGCATGAGGATTCTCGGACACCTGTTGTGCATCAGCAATCAGAGTGGCTCTCTCCAAGTTTCTAAGTCCGTCGAGTACACATCGAGTTGCTCAATTAGCACTTGATATACTCTCACTCGATCAGAATCCCCAGTCAGTTGGATGTTTTCGACCTGGTTCTCAAGGAGTGTTCGTACGAACTTGAAAGAACTTCGTCCAGAAAGCACCAATTTAGCGCAATACTCTATTATTATGAAAATTTCCTGACCATTTGGAGAGACAACTCTTCTAGAATGTCCATAGCTGGTGTTGGTACCGGCAGAGTACTTTCCGATCCAGTCTCTATGACCATATAGAGACACAGTCAAAAGTTGAAGGAATGTCCTCCACACCAGTGCCCATAAGAGGTTCTTCTACTTGAGTTGGGCAATGTCGCCTACAACCATTACAATGATGTCAGCGACAACACCAAGAGGAAGATTATCAAATGCTAATTTGGGGAGACGTGGAGGGAAAATCCTCCAGTAGCTCTCCTAGCTGAGAAGATTCCTCAGCCATGGATGTTGTACCTACAGGGGCCACCTAGGTGCTGATCTTGAAAACTCTCGTGCCTTCTTGCTGAGTCAATTCTTCAATCATCTCAGTGATGTTTGAGGTGGTTTCACCTTCAATGGCAGCGGTAGCCCCTGCAAAAGATTACTCAAGCAGATGATCAAGATATCATCTATGTTTTTGATAGGAAGAGACATGGGTGAAAAAGAAAAGATACCTTCGGTAGTAGCAATCTCCTTAAATGATAGCTCTATCTCTGGAGGAGCCACTTGCATCTCCTCTTCCGCCACATGCAAAGACTAACTTGCATCATGAGGAGCAGACTCATGTCCAATATCATGGTCGTCACTTTTAGATGACAAAGACGACACTTGGACCAAGGATGCCTCAGCAACTGAAGCTTTTCCACTGGTTGGTCCAATTGTCGGACTGGATTCAACGACCTTCAAGGCTGACATCATACTACTTGGAGAGCCCGGTTGTGTTTCAGCTCCTTCCCTGAGATCATTAAGAAAGCTAACGGAGCTTCTGACTGAGGCCCTTCTGCAACCTCTATTCCTACTGAAGTGGCAGGGCCCCTACCACGCCGACTTTGAATTAGTGGAGAAGCTTCAGTAAATCAAATTTTAAGTTATCATATAAACAAAATTTTAAGGTACCCACTTGTAAATAAACTTGTAATCAAATTTTTAAGATACCAATTGTAAATAAACATTGCAAATTTTGAATTTTTTTTAAAATAGAATCATATTGATACCAATTTTAAAAATAATGCATAAGCTTATTAAAATATCAATTGAGAAACCAATTGAAAATAAAAGTTTAAATTAAGCTTAGCATAAACAAACTTTGTGCTTTAAACAAGTAAATATCTTTGAGAATCAAGCACAAATAAATCATATATATGTATAAAAATGAAAATACCAATAGAAATTGATATTATTTGAAGTGAAGCATACATATATAGAAACCAAAATATGAGTATATACAAAAAAATATCAATTGAGATCAAGTATATAACTCATAATCTACCACCCTTTTATGCACAAGGTAAAGGATTTTCAATAAGGTTTGCAAGGCATACTCACCCATCCGTCCACCCATAAGGTGATAGGTAGGGGCTTTCAAAATAGGGTTTGAAAATATTTTTATTGAAAAACACTACCAAATGAAGAATAATAACTAGTTAAAGTAATTTTTGAAAAACTAGTTAAAGATCCTTCAAAAACATGAAACCAAATATATATGTCTATCATGAAACATACTAAATACACAAGAAGTGACACTCGAAATCTATAAGGCTCAAAAAAAATCATGAAACAAAGTCATGAATAAACAAAATAAAGTGTGAGTGCACAAAAATCATGTAATTAGCATTTTCCATGAAGATAATCAATGAAGCTTAAAACAAGCATAAATCTTATTTTTATCAAAACATGAAAAACATGAAATTTATTTTAAAAAAAATAAACTTCTAGATATATGTATGATTTATCCAATCCTAACAATATGCATACATATCCCAAACATAAAAAGAGTCCATAATGTAAATTGCATGAAGGCAAATGACTCATGGCGTATACATGTATATTTATTAGATTTGAATACAAAATACATATACATGAAGTAAGACATGAAAATTGGCAAAACAAATATAAATGAGGAAATCATCAAAAACTAGCCTATACATGTGCATATAGTGAGTACAAATGAACAATGAAGTGCAAACATATATGAATCAATTTGTTGCTCACTACTTGTACATGTATATATCCAAGTTTTGACAAAAACTACATCTAAACTAGTATTTACCATATGAAGCACAATCATAAAAACAAACATGCTAAAAATCATCAAATGAAAGCATGTAAATAAACTTAGGAGTTTTAGAGATAGTTACCAACACATGAACTATACTCTAAATCCCCAAAACATGGTGGTTGTCCCATCAAACCTCCTTGATAGCGGTGCATCAAATATGTATCCATCATGTCCATGTGCATCCACCATCAAGGCACCATCCTCTCACGTTTTGTGAGAGCCCGTACCTACATCAAAAACACAAGGTGAGGATTTTGGTACCCATTTTCTTTTGGGTCCTTGAGGGTTAACATTGTAAGGAACCCAAACCTTCTTATTAGCAAAATTTAAAACATTTATCTTATCATAACAAAATTTTGCTAAATAGCTTTTGCGACCACAATGTGTACATTTGTACACTCTAGAATGCATATGTGTATGAGTGTGGTCATGGCGTGCAAAGTGTGCATATGCATGATGTGGGTGATGTGCATGAATATGTGAAGTTTGTTTCTTTGAAAACAAAGACTCCAATCTAGAATGATTAAAAGCACATTTGCTCAAAGTTGAGCTCAAACAATCTATTTTATTTTTCAAAAATTTAATTTCATTTTTATCAATACTAGCATGTAAAGCATAATCAATAATCTTTTTCTTTTTAGAAACATTTACTTTTTCTTTTTCAACAATTTTTGTTTTTAAAGAGTTATTTTCATTTAAAGCAACTTCTTTTTGTTTTTCTACAAAAATGATTTTATTTTTCAAAGCATTATTTCCTTCACACATGTCATTTAATTTAGAAAGCAAGGAAATATTTTCATTTTCAAAATTTCATTTTCTTTTGAAAAATATTCTAATTTATCTTGTAAAGAATCTTTTTCTTTTAACATGCAATCAAATTTGTTTTTCATTTTCTTATTATCTTTCTTAAGCAATTCATATTTTTCTAAGAGTTGTTGACAAAATGATGCTAGTTCATTATAAGGCATTTCAACATCCTCTTCTACCTCGGATTCGGTAGTTACCTCAAGGAGGTTATCCCCTTGGACCATGTAGCACACGTTGGAAGCGTCACTTTCAACATCCAAGTCGCTCCCCGCATAGTATTGTTCTTTTTCATCAAGAGAGATCAACGAGTTCCATACTACAAAAGCCGAATCAAGATTAGCAACCCTAGATAAATAAACATCATTTAGGGTAGATCTTAAAGCATGTAGGGCTTTTGTATTAGCCTCAATATTTTGTCATTTAAACAATATGAATCACTAGTAGTGGCAAAATAAACATGAATGCCCTGGCCTTTGCGGTACAAAGACATCTTAACCTTCCAAGTTTGGATGTTACGAATGTCTAAAGTGGGAGGTGACATGAAATCCATGGTGTGTGAACAAATATTGTGATTAGCTAAAAAATGAGGATCTTTAACTCTAGATTGTAATACCCAAATCAAGAGCACTTGGCTCTGATATCACTTGTAATCAACTAGAGGGGGGTGAATAGGTGATGGCTAATCTAATGGTCACTTAATGCGAAATTAAAAACTATTTAATGTAAACTAAAAACTTCTTGAACTAAACACTCAGTATAACATAAGAGTGTAGCCGGATTCCCCGTGAAGGGCTCTGGACTAACTCCTCAAGATTCCTCTAAATAAGAGTTGAGGTGCCGCGTTGGCTCTCTTAGTTGAATACGAGTGTTAGCAAACAATTCCTAAGCATATAACAATTAAGCACACAATATATCAAGCATATAAAGATAAAGACAATATTAGCATGCAAGATATAAAGACAAGTAAGAGATAGAGAAAGAGCAATCGCAAACACGGGAGATTTGTTTCGAGGTTTGAGCACACTGCTCTACGTCCCCGCCTTCAACACTATGAAAGATTTTCACTAAAATCGATCCCACCGGATCACTTGGTGCCGCAACACCTACAAGTTCTTTGGGCTCTCTAGTCCCTCTCTTGTTCCCGCAATAGCACACCGCAAGCTCACTAGCTCGCCGAGGCCGCACCTCAAACATCGAGTTCCCACTAGAACCCGAAACAACGCGAACACACACGTCCGCCTCCTCAAAGCATAGAAAGAACACTTGGCGAACTAAATACTTTGATCACCAACAAATACTCTCAGAATAACACTCCTATAGGATGAATATATCAATGGATAGCTCAAGTGTTTGTGAGAAAAAATAAGGATGGAATGTGTGGTATAAACACAAGAAAATCACTTTTGAAAACTCTTGATAAACTCTCCTTTGAATGGAAGTATTTGGCTCAAATACAAGTGAAGAAAACCTCTTAAAAGAGTTGGAAAAACTGGCTTAAAATCTACTTAAAAATCTTAGATAAAACAGCCCCAAAAGCCCTCTTTATATAGGGCTAGAAAAAAACTACCCGTTGGGGCATTTTTCAGCCCTGGCGGCTGCCGGTCGACCGCCAACGGTCAGAATTCTGACCGTTGGAGCCTCAGTCGACGGCCCGGTCGACCGCGGCCTGGAACAGAGAGCAGAGCTCTCTGCCGGTCGACCGGGGCTTTCCAGAGAGCAGAAGCTCTCTGGCGGTCGACCGGGTCGGTCGACCGGCCCTCCAGCAGACTTGGCGTGCACATTCTGTGCACATCGGTCGACTGACTCGGTCGACCGACTTCAAGCTCGGTCGACCGGTCCGGTCGACCGGCTGAAGCCAGACGGACATTTATGGGAAAAGGAAACTTAGTATTTTGACAAAAATAAAATCCCATAAAATCACCAAAAATCTACAAAAATAGTTTCAACATTATACTTTGATAATCAAACATGTTTGAGTAAAATCAAGACATGTTACAAACAATTTGAACTATTTTTGTAGCTTAGAAATTTTGGCTAAAAATGAAAACCGTATTTTTTCAAATTGATTTTTCAAAACTTATTTTTTCAAAACTTCTCTAAATACAAAAATAAGATATTTTAAACTCTTTTAAAGCATAGTGTGTATGGATATGATCCACGACACATACATGACGAAATATCTATATTTTTTACAATAAACACTAAAACGGTTTCTATTAAAAACATGTATATAATAAACTCCAAAAACCAAACCGGTATTTTTCAAAAGAAAACTCTTTTGTATTTTTCAAAATAAAAATTCTTTATGAAAAACACATCTAAATCAAGAGTGTGTGTGTGTGTGTATAAGATATACTTGAGCAATCCACCAACTATTCTATCCTTTATATTTTAACTAAAAATAAAATCTTATAAAAACAAACCTAGACACAAGTCTTGATCTTGAAGTCTTCACGTGAAGTCTTCTTCTCCTTCTTGACTTGGTCCAAATACGATCCAACGAGCTAGACTCCTCTTGAGTACCTGATGTGGTCTTGATGCACAAGCTCTTGAATCAAACCGTGCTAGCTCTAAAACTTGACTTTAAATCCTTTGTTGAAGCTAAACACCAACTAAGATCTTGATCAGAAATCTGAGACTAAATAAACACAAGATCATTAGTACTATAACTACATGAGTTGATCATCATCAAAACTAGAGTGATAGGCCTTTGGGCCAACACTGACCATATGTGCAAGATTTGCCTCGAGCTTCGTCTCCTTCTTATCCTTGATCTTTTGGCAATCAATCTTTCAGTGCCATATCTCTTTGTAGAAGACACACTGGTTCTTCTTCAGATCTCTAAAACTGGCTCTAGACTTTGATCTTCCATGATCACTTTTACCCTTTCGACTGGAACTCTTATCCCTTACCGTCAAAGCTTCTGCTGATGTACTATTTGAGTACTCTTTGTCTTTCCTTCTTAATTCATGATTTACAAAAGAAGAAGAAACTTCATTATAGCTAAGGGATTGTTTACCATTGAGTAGGATGAGAACGAAGGTCTCGTAGTTTTCGTCAGGAAGAGAACTCAAAAGAATCAACGACTTGTCCTTGTCCTTGATCATCTCATTCACGTTAGCTAAGTCCGCAAGAAGCTTCGTGTAGTTATTCATATATTCACCGATCGAGATATCTTTCTTCAATTGAAAGCGATAAAGCCTCCTCTTTAGGTGCAAGTGATTCTCTATACTCTTAGTCAAACACTTGCCCTCTAGGATCTTTCAAATCCTTTTCACAGATGTCTTGTTCATCACATATTACTTGATATCTTGTATTAAATAAGATCTTATGACGCTGCACGCCATTCTATTCATCTTGTCCCAGGCCTAATAATAAGTCTCATCCGGCTTTCTTTTCAAAAGTAGAATATCTTTGAGATTTAATGCCATCAGTGCATCCATCACCTCGCATCTCCATATACCAAAATTGTTTGTGCCGTTAAACTTCACCACGTTGATCTTTAACTGATGAATATTCACGATTTTCACTGTGGGTTGACTATTCCCATCCATCTCTTATAGCAAATATGTAACGCCCCGATCCTGCGGGTATGGAGACGTTACTGCGACGTATATACGCAGGTCAGAAATACCCTTACGTATATATGCTAAGCATCAGTACAGGCAAGAATCAGAGTACGGAAGCACGTGGTGCATTATACATTCCAACATATGAGTACAATTATAAAGTTATCACCAGATGTGACACAATATTACAATAATATTACATCACTGATAGGCGCAAATGTGAGAATATAAAGGGATGTACAAGAATAAACAGTATAAAAGCACTCACGAGTTTACAAAAGGAAAACTCGAGAGGCGCATAGGGGCCTAGAAGGATAGAGCTTCAGATGGTCTGCTGGAGATTCAAGCTACCGTTGCACCTCTTAGGTCAGCAACCAAGAGAATCCCCTAGCTCCAAGCTCCAGGCCCTGGACATGAGGATCTAGAGGAGTCAGAACTCCCCAGCAAGTGGTGAGGTGAATACCAGATGGCGTGCCTAGATAAGCACATGTGTATCGATAAATTCAAGGCATAAACATGCATAGAAAATCGTGTTTGTGAGTACATGCATACAGGAACAAGAGGGATATAGCAGGTGACATTCAGTACAGAATACGCATGGTATAATAAGATAAGAGCAGGTAAAGAGACGAGAAGTAAAGTAAATAGGTAACACCAGTTATCTCTGAAGCTAACATAAAACCGATAAAACCGAATAAAACCAATTACGAGCAAATCCGATTGTACAGGTTTAGGTCACGACTCCATGAGATTAGTACCTCGAAGGAATAATCTAAATAAGGAAACCTTCATCTATATACCTTTATCCCATGTTACCGTAATCCAAGCGCATACAACCCGAGTTAAAAAACAGCACAAGAGATTGCATATTAGCATCTTATTATAATTGGGGCCGTCTAAGTTGTAGGCTTCAGTATGCGTCTCATCCACGTACTTTCATTTACAACTTATAGAGCAAGTTATTTGGAAACTGATGAAGTTTGATGAACCATATTTAGGATGGGCCCCGTACATGCTCGGGACAACGGTCCAGGAGTATCCGGTGCTGAGCTGGAACGTACCGCTAGGTACCGGGACTTATTTACGCCCGAGCAGGATTAGAGTATCGCAGATCCCATAGAAATAGGCCTAGGGCGTGTGCCTATCCGGCAGGAATAAACAGGAGTAGGGGTGCCAGCACATCCCACGGAATCCCTGGTGGCCGCCAGGTGATCCCTCAAGTATGTGGCCACGCGTGACTCGATAAGACCACCATAAATATGATTATTCAGGACCCATCAGTTTCCCCCGAACCGGTTCAAGTTGTCTTATTAGAATTTGTTATGTAATTATCAATTTACGGGAATAGCAAGTACAGGACATGATCAGGAATTCAAGTGTACATGAGTACATGTATAACAGGAGTACAGGTCACTGTATATAATACATGATAACAGGGCAGGATTCCCGTAAATGTGATAATCACGGTCACGTATTAATATGACAGGAGGCTGGTGATAAGTCATGTCATAACTAGGAGCAAGTGTTAAGTAGTAGCAAGTCGGGTGTCAGGTGATAATATCTCAGTTGTCAGGTGGTACGATAATATCTCAGTTGTCAGGTGATACAGACAGGTGTTAGGTATTAGCATGCAATTGACAGGTATTAAGTAATAATATGTCAAGTGTTAACATATCAAGTATGTACATGGCATGTGATAGAATAATGTTTGATGGGAGAAAAATTCGTGTAAAGTTTCCTTGAATCAATTGAAAGATTACAACGGACTTATACTCCAGTTACAAGGGAGGGAGGATATTGAGTCTTGAATCCTCCCTTTGTTTAATGCTGGGTTCTTCAGGTGGCGGTGAAAGTGAATCACGTTTTTCGTTGACCGGGTGAACGTTAGGAACTTTTGGGGATCTTCTCTTCGGCTGGTGGACGGAGTAACACAGCTTTATCGACCAGGAATCTCAAAGAGATTGTAGGCAAAGATTAACTTGTACGCAGCAAGTTACTTGAAGAGTTGAACTCTCTTTCCTTTTCTGTGGGAGCTCTCAAGTCAAGTTCTTCTCCTTGATTTCTCTGATCTGAATTCGCCGACCCCTTTTTCATAGCAACAGGGCTATTTATAGAGGTTTCAGGGGTGAACGTGCCCCCTAAAAATACTCCACAATGAGGGTTAACGTCCTCATTATGTGGGTGGTGATTGACCCCATAACTAGGAAAGTTATAACTGAAACGCGGGTTTTGACCCACGCGCCTTGGTGCTGCAGTGCTAGCTGAGACGCGGGTTTCGACCCTCGCGCCTTGGTGCTGCAATGCTGGCTGAGACGCGGGTTTCGACTCTCGCGCCTTGGTGCTGCAATGCTGCTGAGACGCGGGTTTCGACCCTCGCGTCTTGATGCTGCAGTGCTGGCTAAGACGCAGGTTTTGACCCTCGCGCCTTGATGCTGCAGTGCTGGCTGAGACACGGGTTTCGACCCTCGCGTCTTGATGCTGCAGTGCTGGCTGAGATGCGGGTTTCGACCCTCGCGTCTTGGTGCTGAAATGATAGTCATGATTAGCCCTGCGTCTGGAGTTTGGAACTCTGCTTTTTGGTGACTTGTCTGCTAGTGAACTTTAGACAGCCTACAGAACCCCCTCCAAAGTTTTCAACATTCCGCAGTTAGCTGGGACGGATTTTGAAATACTTTGGACTCTAGCTGAGTTTACCCTTATGACTAGACTGACAATGCTCCGGGCTTGATCTTATTTGGAGTATGGTCTTCGTGAGTGTACTGTGGAACTCTTTGAAGTCGCCAAAATTGATCGTGTTGAGTGTCTAGATACACAGTCTAAACCTTCCCGATGCTTTGAGTTTGCCGTTGGTGTACTTTGAGCCAGGGGTGGACAGTCGTCTTCTTGTGCCAGTGTACTTTTGAACTGAATTGCAGAAGTAAGGACTACACGCCAGTTCTGTGGACGCAGGGGTGATACTGCTTTAAAGACGCGCCTTCTATAGAGGTGCATCTTTTAGGATGACAACGCGACTGTTACTCCATGAGGTAGATGCGACTTTGGCCTAGTTGAGAAGGTGCGTCCGTCGGAGGGACGCGTCTCTTAGGACGAAGACGCAGCTGTTGAATGCGAATCCGTGCTGTGAATATGTTGCCACGTGTCCTGCAGAATTGAGGGGACATCTTCTTTTTGGCGTGTGAACTTCACGCTGCATTTAATGCGCTGTCCACGCGTCAGGCGGTGATTAGGCGTCGAGCCAAGCGCCGCGTATCTTTGCGAATCACTGTGCCTATAAAAGACAACAGTCCTTCAAGAGTCATCATTAGACTCTCCTTCTTCTTCGTGTGCATCTGTTAGGGTTTGAGAAAGGAGCTTCCTTTGTTTTCCTTTATTGTAACACTCAATTGTATAAGAGAGCGTTTTGTATCACTTTCATATGTTGGATATAAATAAAAGTGACACTTTCTCTTTTTTTTTTCCTTCTATTGTCTTGAACTCTTTTTTTGTCAGACGAATAGAAGCAAAGAATCTTTGACTTGTCAAAATTATGATGATAATCTTAACGAGTTAAATTTTGTAAAGAGAGATCCTATTTCAGGAACTCAACAATGCTGTCAGAGGTGTGATATTAACTTGACAAGAGATAAGATAATTTTTGTGGACCTGCCACTCTATAAAGGAAAGTGACAGGTGGGACTTGTACCCCTAGGGAAGATGAGCTTTTATCAGAGGTTAGGGATTAACTTGATTAAGATCAGCTGGGGATCTAATGAAAACACTGTTAACGGTGTAATGTTAACCTAAAAATATTTTTAGGTAGACTTGTTGTTCTGTTGATGAGAATAACAAGTGAGACTAGATTCGCGGGGGATCTAGGAAAGTTTTTACCGTTAGAGGTGTGATATTAACTTAACGGGTTGAATGTAGTCTTGTCAGAAGTGTGATGTGAACTTGACAAGAATGTGAGTCAGAGGTGTGATATTAACTTGATAAGGGTGTGAGTCAGAGGTGTAATATTAACTTGACTCAAAGCATTTCAGTTTTATTTGAGAAAACTGAAAGTATCACTGCCATAGGTGTGATGTTTAACTTAGCAGCGAGGGTAATGCTAGAGGTGTAATTTTGAACTTGGCATTGGTCATCTCAACTTTGACAAGGAAGTCCGAGGGAAAGTCATGGCCATAAGTGTATTGTTAAACTTAGCAATGACCTAGATGCTAGAGGTGTAGTGTTAAACTTAGCATCGTTCAATTCAGCTTCAATCTGGAAGTCTGAGGAAAGATGACTGTCAGAGGTGTAATATTGAACTTGGCAGCGACTTGATTACTGTTTAGAAGTATAATGTTAACTTAACAGTAATTTGTCAGAGGTGTGGTATTAACTTGACAAAAATTGACTCATGATAAGGGCAGTTTGAGGACCTGCCGTTCTATTGATGAGAATTGACAAGTGAAGTTTGAAGTGCCAGAGGTATAGTGTTAACTTGGCAAATTTTAAGGTTTGCTACTCCATGTAGAGTTGACAAGTAAAGTTTGTACTCGATAAGGAGTATTGAAAATTTTCATTACCAGAGGTATAGTGTTAACGTAGCAATGATTGTATTTTGTGGACTTACCATTCTGTGTATGAGAATCGGTAAGGGATTTTGGAGGAGAGAGTGGAGTTAAGTCCATGTAGGATTTTTAGCAAACCCTCAGCTGTCAACGGATTTGAGGTGCCTTTTACCAACTACCGTTTGAGTTGGGCTAGCCATGCTATTCCCCTCAGCATGATGAGTTGTCGAAGACTTATGTTGGGCTTAGAAGCCAACATTTTCCTCTATCCTTAGCCGTCGGAGGCGTCGGATGTTAATGAAGATAGGAATATTAGAACCCAAGTTTCTTTCTCAATATTTACATCATGCATCATGGTGCAGCCAGTGCCCGATTAGCTTGTGGTCTGGCGAAGGAAAGAAACTTTTCTTGGATCTAGAGCTTTGATCAGAGGTGTACTTTTAACTTGATCAGAGGAGGAGTACTATTAAGGATGGTACTTCTTCAGGAACCTGCCATTAATCGGCATCATGAGTGTATCACCATTTGAGGTTATGAGGCGATATGATCCATCTACTACAAATAGTTCTTCCCATTTGGGATGGAATTTTCCTTTTGTCTTATATGTCATCACCATGGGTCTTCTGACGGCTAAGACAAGGTCGCCTTTCTTGAAAGTTCGCACTTTAACTTTCTTGTTGATGGCTCTGGTAATCCGGGCTTGGTAGAGCTCGATCTGTTGTTGGGCCTGCAGACGTTTATCATCCAAGGCTTCCAATTCTTGGAGTCGCTGTCTATGCTTCTCCTCATTTGTCATCTCTGCTGTCAAGGTGACGCGTAGAGACGGAATTTAGATTTCCAGTGGAAGCACGGCTTCACACCCATATACCAAGAAAAATGGCGTAGCTTTAGTTGGGGTTCGAACAGTTGTACGATAAGCCCATAAGCATTCACCTAGCTTGTCGTCCCAGTCACGCTGACTTTTCGAGACGAATTTCTTGAGAAGTTTGTCGATGGTTTTGTTGAAAGCTTCTGCGAGACCATTAGCGGCGGGATAGTATGCCGTTGAGGACACACTCTGGATTCTGAACTTAGCGCAGAACCTTTGGAATGCCTGACTCACGAACTGGGGTCCATTGTCATGGACAATTCACCAAGGTACCCCAAAATGGTATATGACGTGATGTTTAACGAATTTGATCACGTCAGATGATTTTACCTCCTTCAAAGGAACGACTTCAGCCCATTTGGAGAAGTAATCGGTTATTGCCAAAAATAAACCGATGTCCTTTTGATGATGGCGGGCTGATAGGGCCAACTACATCCATCCCCCACATTTTAAATGGCCAGGTAGAAGTCGTAGAGTGAAGGTACCCTGGTGCTTGATGGATGAAATCGCCATGTACTTGGCAGGCGTGACATCTTTTGGCATAAGTGATAGCGTCAGCAATCATCTTGGGCCAGTAATATCCCAACCTTTGGAGTCAATATGTAAGTTTTGGGCCAGGTTGATGGGCTCCACACATACCGTCATGGGCTTCTTTCAATATCTCCTGTGCCTCTTTTGGTGAAAGGCAGCGGAGCAAGATCCCGTCATGCGATCGACGATACAATGTTCGCGTAATCGCATTATAGTAGAATTTGGGGGCTTTCCTTCAAATGGCAGCTGTTTCATTGGTGTCCTCAGGCAGGATGCCGTACAAGACATAATCAATATAAGGGAATCGCCAGTCTCTAGGCTCTGAACCGGCTGACGACTCGAGAACTTCTTTGCCTTGACAATCTCCCGTTGGCTCCTGGTAGTCCTCAAGAGCAATTCTCAGACAATACAGGTCATGGTTGTGGACGAATATTTTCTCTACTGCTCCAGCTGGAAGAGCTAAGGTGGCATCTAGGGATGCCAACGCATCTGCATGCGCATTTTACTTGCGTGGCACATGGTCAATGTAAAAGTTCGTGAACCTTTCGGCCATGTGGACAGTTGCGTTGTAATAGGGTACTAGATCTTCATGTCTGACTTCGTACTCCCCGCGAACTTGGCTGACGATAAGTTTGGAGTCACCATATGCCTCGAGATTTTTAACGCCAATCTTATCGGCGAGTTGCATCCCAATCAAAAGGGTATTATACTCCGCCACATTGTTGGAACAAGGCTCGGTTAATGAGACAGCTCGAGGAATCACATAGTTCTGCGCGGGAAGACGAGTACTACTCCTACTCCTGCCACTATATGTCCTTTTGGGCTTGTTCTCGATGCACTGTCAAAGAAAAGTTGCCACACTTGCCTTTCGAAGGATGTCTGGGTCTGGCAGGCTTCAGCGACCTCGTCTGGGAGATCCTCGTAAAGTTTGGTTGCCCTCGGATCTGGATGCTCAGCCCGGAAGTCTGCCACCGCTTGTCCTTTCACGGCTTTTTGTGGTAAAAAGTGCATTTCATATTGGGATAGCAATATGGCCCATTTTGCCAGTCGGCCATTTAACGATGAAGGCTTTGTCATAAGTAACCTCAAGGGGTTGACTTTTGAGATGACGTTTATTGTTTGACCTACCAAATAGTGTCGCATTTTCTGAACAGCGAACACCAATGCCAAACATTCCTTCTCGATCGGGTTGTACCGATGTTCGGCCCCAATCATTGTTCTACTCAAATAGTAGACGGCTTGCTCTCGTCCTTGATCATCATTCTAAGCTAATAAGGCTCTTAAAGAACGATCCATCGCTCGAACGTATATCAGGAAAGGCTTTCCTGATACCGGAGCTGCAAGGACTGGTGGTTGTGTGAGGTACTGTTTAATTTCCTCAAATGCTTGTTGGCAAGCGTTATCTCAAATGAACGAAACACCCTTCTTCATTAATTTGGTGAAGGGTTGACATCTTCCGAAGAGATTTGAGATAAACTTGCGGATGTACGCCAATCGTCCTTGCAATCCCCTGAGCTCCTTGAGGTTTCTTGGAGGTTGCATCTCCTGGATAGCACGAACCTTTTCCGGGTCCAAATGAATTCCCGTGGAGGTTACGACAAACCGAGGAATTTGCCACTGGCCACCCCAGGAAGGACTTGGTGGGGTTCATCTTCAATTGATGGGCCCGAATGATGTCGAAGACCACCTTTAAATCAGCTGTATGATCACCTTTAGCACGGCTCTTTACTGCGATGTCATCAACATAGCATTCCACCGTTTTGCGCATGTGTTCGTGAAAAATGGCATTCATGGCCCTTTGATATGTCGCCCTTGCATTCTTCAGTCCGAAGGGCATGACGGTGTAGCAGTATACCCCCAGTGGTGCCCTGAAAGAGGTATATTTTTCGTCATCAGGATACATTTTAATTTGATTATATCCCAAAAATCCATCCATGAAGGACATTCGCTCGAATCCACATGTGTTATCAATCATGACATCTGTGATTGGCAGTGAGAATTCATCCTTAGGATAGGCCTCGTTTAGATCACGAAAATTAATACAGATTCGGATCTTTCCGTTCTTTTTAGCAACGGGAACAATGTTGGCCACCCAGTCGGGATGTTGTTCTTCTCTAATGAAGCCAGAGTCTATAAGCTTTCTGACTTCTGATTGAATTGCCTCCATTATTTCTGGGCGGAACCGTCGCTGTTGTTGTTTGACATGCTTTACGTCCGTATTGATGTTGAGGGGGTGCATAGCCACTCGAGGATCAAGTCCAGGCATGTCCTCGTAATTCCAAGCGAAGACGTCTATATACTCTTGTACAAGAGATATCAAATCCTTTTTCTCAGAGGGTGACAGGCCGTCGCTTATAAAGATGGGCTTAGGATTAGCCTCATCTCCTAGATTGATCTGGATAACCTTATCTTCTGTGGGTGGCTCGCGCTATTCAAAGCGGGTATCCCAAAGATGGTTTAAGTGTTGGATCCAAGGATCTGTATCGGATTGGATCATTTCTTCATCTCCAACTTCCAGGTGGCTTGTTGAAACCATATTCACTGAAAGTTCTCTGAAGATGTTGCCGACACTAACGTCTGACTCCCACGATGACGTGCCTGACGAGTAATCGTGGCCTAATGACCCTCCAGAGTCAGAGGCTGATGGGATCGGAGTTGATATATAGCCCAACCCCCTGTGAGTCCGATGATAATAATCAGGGGTTTTCCCTTTTGGTACAAAAGATTGAAGTAGAGTTCTCCTTCCTTTGCCGAAGTTCAACCCTGGACCATTTGTTAGATCATACCCCATGCTTTTCATCATTCTGAGTGTCCTTGGCTCATAATGACCGAACTGAGGGGATTCTTCTTCGCTTTCTGATTCTTCACAGGACATCGGTTCAGACGTAATTCGCCCAAAAAGGATTGGTTTTTGGCCTTTCCGTCTTGCTGGAACCATGAACATGGATTCCTGCGCATTACCGGCATCTCGATTTGTTTCAAAGGATGATTTCACTGGTACATGCAATGATGTCAGAGCATTCATTGCCGACCAGAGATCATCATCCACTTCGGTACTAGTGTCTGACGGTACCGAATCAGAAGCAAATACAGAGAAATACGCCAAATCTAAGTCTTCATTAATATACCATCCGCCTACATCATCGGTGGTATTATCAACATCGAGCTTATTAGTACTCTTTACAAGTGGATCTAGCTCCCACATGCATTCTTCTTTTTCTAGCTCGGTGTCAGCTTCATTACCAGAGTCTGGCTCCTCTGGTTGCGGGTTTTCACCTATTTCCACAGAGTCCTGATACAGGAGGGAATCTGTGAAATAATTCTCGACTCCCTTGAACAGATGCCTTTCGGCAATCAACGTTCGCACCTTTCCACTCCCGTCAATGTATTTCATGACTTGGTGGAGAGTGGAGGGAACGATAGAATTGCGATGAATCCATGGTCGTCCCAGCTAGGGTGAGCATAGTTCGGTTAAAACCGAAAAAACCGCCCAAAAACTGAAAACTGAAACTGATCTGAACCGAACTGCGTAAATCCGGTCGGGTTTCGGTATCGGGTTCCAAACCCGAACCGAACCGAATTAACCAAACCAAATTAACCCAGCACAGTTTCGCACCAATACAAGCAACATTCATGATTTATAATGATGTTGATGCATGTCATGTCATGATGCTTGTGTTTATGTCATGAGTACACAGCTCTAACTTTTCAGTATCATTAAAATGCTTGAATTAGTGAACCATTTCAAGGAATAAATTCATGAGATGTTCACATTTTTGTGTAATATTAAGGTATTGTTTACATATCGCTTATATTTTTTTGAAATATTCTGTTATATGCAATAAAGTATTATGTATCTCTTATATAATGTAGATATATTCTAAAGCTTTTCTTAAATCATTTTTGAGCTTTCATGTTTGTCTAAGTTTTGAAAGTTAGTTTATTTTTTAAACCAGTGTTCGCATGAGAAAAATATTGACCACGGGAAAAAGATTCATAATCAAGTTAGATTTGACGAGAAGATGCGAAAGTTGAGATGGGAAGTTCGACGGCGAGGTGATCCCCCGAATTAACCGAACCGAACCGAACCGATCCGAGTCGGTTCGGTTCGGTTCGGTTCATGACCTTGTTCGGTTTGATTCGGTTTTGTCAAAATTGACAAAACCCGAACCGAAATGACTGATGATCACCCCTAGTCCCAGCAGTAGATTGTAGGAAGTGTTAGCATCGATGACATAGCATGTCACTTCCGACCTTAGGTCCCCGATCTGGCATTTGAGCTTGATCTTCCCCATTGGACGGGTTCCATTAGCATTAAACCCATAAATAGTTGTCTGGGTAGCGTTTAACCGGTGGGTAGGAATCCCTAAATGTTGCATGACCTGGCGAGGCATAATGCTCAATGCGGACCCTGGATCCACCTGAATACGGTTCACTTCAGATGATCCAATATACCCTGTGAAGTATAGGGGTCGATCATGCTTCCCTTTAACCTGCATATCATCTGCCGTGAAGGTGATGCAGGGAGCATTTTGGGAGGCGTGGAGGCAATCCTCTACATCTTCCTCCTTTGGTCCGATCGGCACCTAGGTCATGAAAACCTCAGCATTAGCCAAGGCCTCTTGTAGAGCTTCTCTGGTCGACTTTGATAGCCTAAGAAGTTCATAAAGAGTAATCCGGGCTGGGATGTTGGCCAGTTGAGCCAGGACATCAAAGCGGTAAGGTGTTGTGGATCCTTCCGCTATGTCTTTCGAAAGAACTCTGGAATACCGAAGCTCTTTCTGTTTCTCCACTGGTTGCTTTGTGGAGGGCTTGGCTGGCTCTGCAGCGGGTCTTGGAGGAGTTACCGCCATTTCGTCATACTTTTTCAAATATGACTGCCCCGAACGGGTTTCCTCCATCAGTTGACTGGGTTCTGAGGCCAGAACTATTGTTTCCTCTTCTGAGTCGGTCAGTGAGGGAACATCAGTTTTCGCTTCCTGAGAAGAGGCACATACCATATTACAGGATGTGTCCTTTGCTTTGCCTTTGGACTTCCTGTTGGTTACAGTAGTCCATTACTGGCCATCAACAAGGCCGGGATGAACCCACATGACTTCTCCCCGAGGTGTGGGAACAGGTACCAGGCCCTTCTCTTGCTGCTGGTGAGGGTCTGTGTTGACCATTCTCAGCTCTCCTTTTGGGACAGGGACCACTCCAGAAGGTGTTGGAGGTTGTCTTCCAAACTGAAGAAATGACGTCATATTGGCTGTCACCTTCTTCTGCTCAGGGCAGAATTTTAACACCTCCGCATCAATCAGATACTGAAGGATGTCCTTGAAGACGTAACAGCTCTTAGTGGGGTGTCCCAACATCCTGTGATACAAGCAGTAGCTGGGATTATCGGTTTACCGACTTCTTCAGGGCGCCTAACTTTAGGAAGCTTCAGTCGGTTTCTCTTGTTGAGTAATTTGAAGAGCGAGTCGACATGTTCATCCTTGAAGGAATACTGCTTGTTGGCGCATGGTTGGCTTGAAGAGCCACTCCCCTTAACGGTTGAGGTTTGACGGGAGATTTGGTTTCTGTCGCCAAGTTGTCCTTCCGTTTGGCTTGGAGGGATGTGTCTGGTGCACGCCTCGTTGACCTTTCAGGTCTGGGTTTGTTTTCTTCTGCCCTAACTCGGGCGACAATTTCTTCAGCTTGTTCACCTTGTTGGATCAATTGCTTCCAGGTGCGGCTTTCGGCAACTCCTATTTGGGCTAGGAGCGAGGTTTGTAGATTATGGTGGCATATTTCCACCAGGGTGACCTGGGTCATACCGCTTGGACATCGGAGTGCCACATTCCGAAATCTTTCCACAAAAGATTTGACGGACTCTCCCTTTCGCTGTTTAGTGGCCAAAAGGGTTGGCATGGTGACCTCCGAGTCATCTTCAAAGAAGCGCGTTAGAAAGAGCTTCTCCAAATCGCCCCAATTCTTAATGGAACCTTCTGGGAGCTTCATGAACAATTCAAAGGCAAGCCCTTTTAGGGTGCCGATGAACAAACGTGCCAGGATGGCATCGTTATCTACCACATTCCCTGTTTGAGATTTAAAGTAGTAGATATGTTGGTTCGGTGAACCTTTCCCATCAAATGCTTGGAGGGTCGGAGCCTTGAATTTGGGAGGATATGGTACCAGGTCCCACTCGGTCGGATATGGTCGGACCACCCCTGCTTCTTGCAAGCCTTTTCGATTGGTAAGGGCCTCAAGACGTTTCTCCAATTGATTCATTCTTTTAGAATGAACCTTTTCTTGGTCTCGGTCATCTTTCCTTGCGACGAGGATTTGGACGAACCCGAAGTGGGGTGCTCTTTCTCCTCTATATGTACAGAAGATGAGCTTTCTCCCTCTTTTCGCTTGCCCTTAGACTTTTTAGAGGAGGCTTTGTCAGCTGACTTCATCTTGTCCTCAAGCACTGTGCGAGCATCTGCTTGAGGGAGTCGATAGATTCTTGCTGAGCACGAATCATCTCGAGTTGTTCCTTCTGGGCCTGGGCTTGCTGCTCCAAGCGCCTGGCTGTCTCCTCAGGAGTGCTGGTCATGTATATAAAGTCCCCTTTCTCTATAGAAGAGTTTGAAGCCTGTGACTCTGCAATAGCAGAATGCGAGTCATTCACCTCAATGCCCCGGGCTAGAGCATTGTAGTCAATCGGGGGGATTGCCCCGGTCCGGGTGCGAGTGTGTCAGTACACTCCTTTCGATTCTGCGTCAGATTCATCATCGGAGCTGATCGCCGGTTGCTTTCCCTTGCTCCTGCTTGCCATGTTTGCAGTGAGCTCGGGATACTCAGTATCAGAGAAGACTCTCCTTCTGTGGGAATGACTTCTTTTAGTTGATCGGAGAATCAAGGTCAGCTGTCTAATTAGAGACTGCTGGTTTGCACCTGAACTGCAATGGCACTCAGAGAGCATCGTGATAAGCCGTTCGCAACAACATGACGAAGTGATTCGATTAGCGCTTCTTTTCTTCGTCAAATAGTCTCTCAGATCCATGGGAGGAGGATCAAAGAGATTAGTCTCGTAATGCCGAGGGCGGGAGGCATCCTTGCTCTGTACAGCGAGGATGCGGGGTTCAGAGACGCGGTTCTCGCGTCGTGGCTTCAGGACGCACGTTTGGCGTCTCTGCTGAGAAGAGACGCGGCTATCGCGATGCTGATTATTGCGTCGAGGCAGAGACGCTTGAGAGATGCAGGGCTGCTGGGCCCCACGCCTAGAGGCGTGTGCCTCTTGTACTCGACAAGGCGTGCGAGTTTCGCCTTGGCGTCTGGGGAGTGGGGCTTCAGAGAAGCCAACTTGGTGAACCCACGTTTGGGCTGCCAAACGCGGATTTCGCGTGCCGGATGTGGTACAGCAGAGACGCCGGTTTGAACCTTGCGTCCTGCCTTAGTTGGACGATCAGTTATTCCAACTTGCAGTTGACGCGCACGCCTCCTCTGTCGGCGTTCAGCGTTCCGGTTGCGTCGTGGGGGTTGAGAGAAACTAACGACGACCTGGTGCTGAGGAAGAGGATGGATTGGCTGGACACCAGAGAATTTGACCACGCGGGTCTCCTGAGAGACGTTGGCGAGGGTGTAATGCATGGCGTGTTGGCCATAAGATCCCTCACAGCAGCTGCCTCTGAGAGAGGCTCAGAGCAGATTTCGGGTCAAGTCCCCGTAGAGACCTTGCGGTAGGCGCGGGCCTTTGGGCTCTTGGAGCCGGAAGAGAGGAACTCTTCATACTTTGCCTGGTCGAATTCTACGATGAGTGATTCGACCGTTTTCCCCTTGTAGAGGACGTCACCTTGCGCCACAACTTGTTCGTCAGTAACGAAAGTAGTCCCCAGCGGAGTCGCCATCTCTTGTTTGACGGGAGAAAAATTCATGTAAAGTTTCCTTGAATCAATTGAAAGATTACAACGGACTTATACTCCAGTTACAAGGGAGGGAGGATATTGAGTCTTGAATCCTCCCTTTGTTTAATGCTGGGTTCTTCAGGTGGCGGTGAAAAGTGAATCTTATTTTCCATTGACTGGGTGAACGTCAGGAACTTTTGGGGATCTTCTCTTCGGCTAGTGGACGGAGTAACACAGCTCTGTCGACCAGGAATCTCAAAGAGATTGTAGGCAAAGATTAACTTATACGCAGCAAGTTACTTGAAGAGTTGAACTCTCTTTCCTTCTCTGTGGGAGCTCTCAAGTCAAGTTCTTCTCCTTGATTTCTCTGATCTGAATTTGCCGACCCCTTTTCCATAGCAACGGGGCTATTTATAGAGGTTTCAGGGGTGAACGTGCCCCTAAAAACACTCCACAATGGGGGTTAACTTCCTCATTATGTGGGTGGTGATTGACCCTATAACTAGGGAAGTTATAACTGAGACGCGGGTTTTGACCCACGCGCCTTGGTGTTGCAGTGCTGGCTGAGACGCGGGTTTCGACCCTCGCGCCTTGGTGCTGCAATGCTGGCTGAGACACGGGTTTCGACTCTTGCGCCTTGGTACTGCAATGCTGCTGAGACGCGGGTTTCGACCCTCGCGTCTTGGTGTTGAAATAATGGTCATGATTAGCCCTGCGTCTGGAGTTTGGAACTCTGCTTTTTGATAACTTGTCTGCTAGTGAACTTTAGATAGCCTACAAATAATAGCTGAGCATAATCAAGCGGAGTTAAGCAAGCTGGAGGTATGGACAGCAAACAGTGTTTAACATTAGAGCGCTTGGCGAGGTTACCGGGATGACTCAGCTAAAGTGCGAGTAGAAAATCGGCAGCATCTCACCTAGACGAATCTAGTGGTAAAGCGCTGAGCGCTAAGAATGCCTACCAGGCGGAGCTGAAAGACCTGATGGTCTAAGCGCACTCCTCTTTTCAGGAAGTAGGCGGAGCCCAGAGGCTAAAGTACACTCAGGGTTTAGGCGCACTCTTGATATCTATCACGAAACCAATAAGGGTACAAGCCTTAAACCATTGGGTAGCCAGCCTGGGAGTGGGCAGAAACCCAGAGTCGGTACAAGAGTACTTGCGATGTTAGTATCACACGAGCAAACTACATTGTGATAATATTTATTCTACCGTGGAGTAGTGAAGCCTGAAGGCTGAGTAGAGAGCCTGGGACCAAATTATGCTCGGGGTTAAGCACACTCTCTGTAGCTACTACAAAACCCATAAGGGTACTGATCTGAAACCATTGGATAGCCAGCCCGGGAGTGGACAGAAACCCAGAGTGGGTACCGGGTGCCGCACGAGTTATTCTATCCTATTACAAATATTACAGTATATCAGTCCGGTTCAAGTCAAGACATGTCCACAGAATACAACACATACACCCATACAATCACACCAGATTGATACTAAATACAACATAATGCTAATTTTTAATACAAGTCCATTTTCTTGGCGAGGAAGGTCACTCGCCTAAAATGCCACTTTTGAAGCTTTGCGCGTCCGAATTCCCTGGAGAGGAAAAACACCAAGCGAGCAAAGGAAAGGGGGGCTTGGCCCTTGGGTGGCCGCCGGCCCTAGGGTGGTGCGCCACCCCACGGTGGCCTAGGAAGTGGCCGGCCTCAAGGAGGGGGAGGGAGAGAGGAAGGGAAAGGTGATTTCGTTGGTGGTGGTGTTATTTAGTGAAGAAGATGGATTTTGATGGAGTAATGAAAAAGAAAGTGAAGGAGGTGATGATGAAGGTGATGTTTGGAGGTTGAAGTAGTGGAGATGGAGGTGGTGTTGTGATGGTGAAAGTGATGGTGGAAGTGAAGATGGTGGTGGAGAATAGTAGAGGAGATGGTGATGAAAAAGGTGAAGAAAAGATGGTGGTGGTGATGTTGGTGTTGGCGTTGAAGTTGTCGCCGGAATGATCGCCGGAATGATCGTTGGAGATGTCGTCGGCGAAGAGGAGCTCGGTCCTTAGCCAATGAGGGTGGCCGGCCTAGGAGTTGGTGGTGGGGTGTTGGTTTGGTGGAGGGTTTTAGTGGTGGTGGTATTTTTGGAGAAGGTAAAGGGGATGTTTGAGATTTTGGTGGAGTTTTTGGAGTTGTGGTGGTTTAAATGGAGATGGAGGAGGAAGAAGATGATGGTAGAGAGTTGGAGAAGTTATGATTGTGGTGGTTGTGGTGGAGATGAAGGAGGAATTGGTGGTGGTTAAGGTTTTGATGGAGAAAATGAAAAGGAAGAAGGAGAAAAGGGTTTTGTATTTGATATTGAATTTGAAGGAGATGAAAAGGATTTAGGGAGGGGGTTTTTTGTAAAATGGAGAGGGTGAGGTGGCTATTGGCCGGCCATGGTGATGGGAGAGGGGTTTGAGTGGTTTGGGATATTTTAGAGGAGATATTTTGGAGGAAAGGTGTAGAAGGTAATGGAAGAATGGAGAATTTTGTAGAATATAGTGGAAGGAAAAGGAAGGAAAGAAAAAGGGAAAAAAGAAAAGAAAATGAAAAAAGGAAGGTATTTGATTGAAATAAAAAGTAAAATAATTAGAGTGGCGGATTCTTGGGATTCAGTTGCGGATGCGGAAAACTTTCGGAAAAATACCGGAATCGTCTGAAAATCAAGTATCTCGGAACGACCGGAAAAATTCTCAAAAATCAAGAATATTATTCTAAGAATTATGGTGAAATCCATTTCAAGAAATTCTTTATAATTTTTAAATTAAAAATCTTAAAATTGGCCGCTAATATCAGTCGACACCAAATCTGGCGGAAATCTTTTAAATTCTGAAAATTCCCAAAAAAATGTATTAAGATAGTAAATATTATTTTAAGTCAATATGTGAAAGTAGTTTCTCAAAATTCGACTCCATTTGTAAGTTAAAAATCCAGGAATAAACCAGCGGTATCGATTAATCCCGATTTTAGGGTTTTTATAAAAATAATTCAGAAAAAATCTGAAAAATCATGAAAAATCTAAAATATTGGGATACAGTGTTTGAAACTGAAATCAGTCAATTTGGACTATCAGAAAGACCAAATCAAATAGTATACTAGGATCGGGTCCCTGGTCCAAATTAGGGCTGACTCCAAGTCCATGAACCCGGATCCAACACAAAATGATCACATAAAGAATCATAAAATAAAAACAAATGCAAGAAGTAAATCAAAAAATACGATCAAAAAACTGAATACGCAGATAAGTACGTATTCCGGGAACGGGGTGTTACATTCCACCCACCTTACAAAAATTTCGTCCTCGAAATTTCGATAAGGGAAGATGAACACAGGAGAGACTAGGGTCGACAATGATAAAGTGGAATATTTAAGAAAGATAACCAACTCAAAATACAAAAGATCAGGGGTAGCTATTACAATGATATCCTCAAGGTTCCTGTTCTGGATACTGGGCTTCATATTCTGCTGTTGCTTCGCCTGATGCCTCTGCTGACATGTTGTAAACTTAGTCTCTGCCATGATCTGCTCTAGTTCTTGCTCCTCTCTGTGGTTCATCATGCTGCTGGGGTGGGATGGAGCTCTTCGGCCAATGGGTTCTGGGTTCCCTCTATGTGGTGGGGCTGGAAGTGCTGGGGGTGCTACTCATGCCGGAAATGTTGGTGGTATTGGATAGGTCCTCTTGAATGGACAATCACCTATCGAGTGATTTCTGGATCCACATACCAAACATAGCCCATTAGCTTTTCGGCAATTACGTTGGATGTGTCTGGGCTTTCGACAGTACCTGCATATGATCTGCTGAAGGGGAGGTTGGAATGGTCGCTTGATTATCAGACCATTGGTGGTCCTGGCTGCGTTTTCTTCGTTCATTAAAGGAAAGGTCCTTTTTACTGGCTTGTTTTGCACCTGGCACTCGCTCTTCTTCTCCAGTCCTCGTTCCACTTCACGGGAAATGGAGAGAACCTGGGAGTACGGCTTTAGCTGTTGAGGAATAAGAAACATCTGGACATCCATCTTCAGCCCTTACTGAAATCTGCTAGCCCGTTTCTCTTCGTCTGTCACCATGTAGGGTGCAAACCTGCTAAGCCTCAAGAATTCGGTAGCATATTCATACACTGACAGATTTCGCTGTTGTAGCCGGATAAATTGTTCTTCCATTTCCTTTTGAGCTGTTGCAGGGAAGAATCTTTCAGAGAAACCCTTTGAGAACTGGTCCCAGGTGATGGGTTTCTCCAGTGTCACTTCTTCTGCCAACCACCAGGTTCTGGCCACATCTCTCAGCTGTATCTTGGCCACTTCCACTTGTTTCTCCTCAGGGATGTGGGCTGCTTTTAAGAGATCCGTCGTATCTACCAGCCATTGTTCCGCATCCAAGGGCTTCTCTATGCCTGAAAAGATTGCCGGCTGTAATCTCCTAAGTCTGACACGTTGCCTGGCCTCTGCTCTCGGGGTGCAACCAACAGTCCTTGACGTAGAAGCTCTGTCTGCTGCTGTTGACTCTGCACCATCCCTTGAAGTACCCTCTGAAAAACACCTAGAGGGGGGGTGAATAGGTGTAATTGCTAATCTAACAATCTTTTTAAAATTAAGATGAATGAATGATGCAACGATCTCTCAAAACAAGACTAAGAGCCGAATACCCCGTGAGAGGTTCTGAACTCCTTCCTCCCAATTCCCCTGAATGGGTTAGAGGTGTGCAATGCAACCTTATTGTATGAGAATTGATCGACAAAATATCAATGAATGAATAATAGGCAATGATGAAGAGCACACAAGATATCACAAGTAGAGGAAGCAAAAATACTTGAAACAATAAGCAATAGAGAGCAATTGAAAGTAAAGCAAAATAGAGAGTAAGAGCAAAAGACAATCGCAAACACAAGTATTTGTTTCGAGGTTCGAGCCACCGCTCTACTCCCCGCCTTCACCTCCATGAAGGGTTTCCACTATCCACCGAGGACGATTACAACGGTCTACCGAAGACCCGAGCACCGAGCTCCACCAAGTACAATAACCTCTACCGAAGAGGTGTCTCTACAAGAACAAGAAGAGGAACAAGTAACAAAAGTGATCACAATAAGATCACTAAACTCTTTTACAAACTCTCACTCTTTTACAACTTCCTTATAGAATGAGTAAGGGATTTTTGGCTCTAAGAAGTGTAGTGAGAAAAACTCAGTTGTAGAGATAATTTTTGCTAGGGAATACAACTGAAAACTAGCTCAAGAAGGAGTTAGAAATGGAGAGCTTTAACACTTTTCTTTTCTCTTTGAAAACTTTGAAAACTTGAGGATTTTTCTTGGTGTTTTGCAAGAAACTCTTCTCCACTATTTATAGGGAGAGAAATAAGTTAAAAACAATTTATTTTGACCTTATTTGCTCTGAAAAAGTTCTGGAAAACCCTGAAAAAGTCTGCCAAAAAGCAGTCTGAAAAACAGATTTCAGAATTGCACAAAAGAGGAAAGAGCCGTTGGGCTTTTGCAGGCTTGGCGGTCGACCGCCAGCTCAGCTGGCAAAGAGCCGTTGCTCGGTCTTCTGGCGGTCGACCGGGGCGGTCGACCCAGAAAACCCGAGAGCAACTACTTACAGTCGGTCGACTCGGGCGGTCGACCGACAGACGTGCACAAATGTGCACGTCCTGGCACTGGCGTCGGTCGACCGGCCGGTCGGCCGGTCTGCCTGAAACAGGAAAATCAGTATTTTTTCTGACTTAGAAAACTTTGTAAAATAGTTTTGGGTTTGAACAAACTTAAGTAACATGCTAGTAGGAGTATATAAACATGATCTAAATATGATATTTATTTTGTAAAACTTAGGGTCATGTAAATATCTACTAAGACATGAACCAAATTTAAAACATGAAAACTTAAATACAAGACTCACATTTTAACAAAACCAAATTGTGTAGTGTATCCTAGAGCCAATATCCAACACTCAAACTTTAACATTCTATTCTTACAATGATTCTAAAGACTTCAAGTTCTTCAAGAGGGCTTTCACCATATGATCTTCAAAACTTGATTCTTGAGCCCAAATTGAGTTGACTTGAGTTCAAAGCACCTTCCTTTAGGGAAGAATCCTTCTAGTTGAGTTAGAATCCTGAAACACACTTAACCAATAAACAATATTAGTATAAATAACTAATTTGTTTTGTAATCATCAAAACACACTAAATAAGGGTGATTGTAATCTTGGGCCAACAATCTCCCCCTTTTTGATGATGACAAAACATATACGTTATTTTAAACAAAAATGGAAGAAGAGCTTGGAAAGCTCCCCCTCAAATAATGCTATGTATCAATAATGCTATGAAAAGCTAAATACATAAGGCATTGAATTGAAAACACATAGTTTTGTTAAAAACTCAAAATACACAACAAAACACAATAAACACAAAACTCTTTTTCTTTTTCTCCCCCGTTTTGTCATACATCAAAAAGGGTTAAACAAAGCAAACAAAACATTTAAAAAATTTATCTTTAAGAATCCATAAATGCAAACATTCAACTCACCACAAATAAAGGAAAATCTAGCATAATCCAATGGTTTAGTAAAAATATCGGCAAGTTGAAAATCGGTAGAAACATAATCAATATCAATATCACCTTTCTCGTAATGATCTCTAAGAAAGTGATACCTAATGTCAATGTGTTTGGTTTACTATGTTGATTTGCATTCTTTGTCATGTGAATTGTACTAGTATTATCACAAAATATTTTAACATGATCAAAGTGTAAATCATAGTCGAGGAGAGTATGTTTCATCCAAAGAACTTGTGCACAACAAGCTCCGGCCGCAACATACTCCGCCTCGGCGGTTGAAAGGGCTACCGAATTTTGCTTTTTGGAAGACCAATATACAAGACAATTACCTAGGAATTGACATGTTCCACTTGTGCTCTTCCTATCTACCCTACAACCCGCATAGTCGGCATCCGAAAAACTCTTCATATCAAATAGTCCGGTTTTCGGATACCACAAACCCATTTCAATAGTGCCCTTAAGGTATTTAATAATGCATTTTACCGCTACTAAATGAGACTCCTTAGGACATGATTGAAAACGAGCATAAAGACAAACGGAAAACATGATATCCGGCCTACTAGCCGTCAAATACAATAAACTACCTATCATGCTACGATAAACTTTAATGTCTACACTTTTACCTTGTTCATCCTTATCAAGCTTGGTAGTTGTTGCCATGGGAGTTTTGCTCACTTTAGCGCCTTCAAGTCCGAATCTCTTGATGAGTTCCTTTGTGTACTTGGCTTGATTGATGAAGATCCCATCCTTCCTTTGCTTGATTTGGAGTCCAAGGAAATAGTTGAGCTCCCCCATCATAGACATTTCAAATTCATCCTTCATGCATGATTCAAAAGCTTGGCAAAGAGATTCATTAGTAGAACCAAAATAATATCATCTACATATATTTGCACAATAAGAATGTCATTTTCTACATGTTTTGTAAACAAAGTGGTGTCAATTTTACCTTTCTTAAAACCATTTGAAATAAAAATGAAGAAAGTCTTTCATACCAAGCCCTAGGGGCTTGTTTTAAACCATAAAGAGCTTTATCTAATTTAAACACAAAATCCGGATGTGTAGGATCAACAAACCCGGGGGGTTGTTCAACATACACCTCCTCTTCAATAAAACCATTTAGAAAAGCACTTTTAACATCCATTTGAAACAATTTAAAATCTTTATATGAGGCAAATGCTAGTGTCATCCGTATGGCTTCAAGCCGTGCTACGGGTGCAAAAGTTTCTTCAAAATTGATTCCTTCGATTTGAGTGTAACCTTGGGCAACTAACCTAGCTTTATTCCTAACAACGTTACCCGATTCATCCAACTTGTTCTTAAAGATCCACTTAGTACCAATTGTTGGTCTATCGTGGGGCCTAGGAACAAGGTGCCAAACTTGGTTGCGCTCAAATTGATTGAGTTCCTCTTGCATGGCTAGCAACCAATATGAATCGGCCTCGGCTTCGAGGACGTTCTTGGGTTCAACATGAGAAATAAAAGCATAATGTCCACAAAAATCATGAAGTTTAGAGCGAGTGGTTACCCCTTTTGATACTTCACCTATGACGAGGTCCTTGGGATGATGAGGATTGTATCTCCAATCCTTTGGAAGTTGTTGAGTAGGCTCCACTTCAATTGATTGAATTTCATGTCCTTGAGCCTCTTCTACTTTAGCTTCACTTCCTTCATCATCCTTTGCCTTGTCTCCCATAGTAGGTGTATCCTCCAAGGTCACTTTCTCCAAGCCTTCATTCAAAGCATCTATTTCTACAACATTCTTAACAAACAAGTTAGATTCTTCAAACTTAACATGTATAGATTCCTCAATAGTCAAAGATGATTTATTGAAAATTCTATAAGCTTTACTAGTATTAGAATAACCCACAAAAATTGTCTCACAAACTTTAGCATCAAATTTTCCTAAATTATCTTTTGTATTTAAAACAAAACATTTGCATCCAAAAACTTGAAATATGAAACATTTGGTTTTCTAGAAAAGTACATTTCAAAAGAAGTCTTTGAAGTATTTTTACACAAGAAAACACGATTTGATATATAGCATGATGTATTAACGGTCTCGGCCCACAAATAATGTGGTAGACCATATTCACTTAGCATTGTCCTAGCCATCTCTTGTAAAGTTCGATTTTTCTGTTCAACTACTCCATTTTGTGGAGTTCTAGGACAAGAAAGTTCATGCTTAATTCCATGTTCTTCACAAAAAGTGGTAAAGGGTAGGTTAATGAATTCACCTCCTTTATCACTTCTTATTCTTAAAATTGAAACATCTTTTCTTTTTCAACTCTTTTCTTAAAAGATTGAAAATATGAAAGTGCTTGATTTTTGTGTTCAAGAAAGAAAACCCAAGTAAACCGTGAAAAGTCATCAACCAAAACAAATGCAAATCTATTCCCACTTAGACTTTTGGTTTGTGTAGGGCCAAAAAGATCCATATGAATTAGCTCCAAAGGACGTGATGTCATGATATCCTTAATTGACTTGAAAGAAGACTTAGTTTGTTTCCAAATTGACATACGTCACAAACTCGGTCCTTTTCAAAACTCAAACAAGGAATATCTTTCACCATTTCCTTTGTGTTTAACCTAGAAATATGGTCAAAAGAAATATACCCTAATCTTCTATGCCACAACCAAGACTCATCATCGAGGGCTTTTAAACAAGTAATATTACAAGACATATTAGACATATCTATCATATAAACATTACTTTCACGAAAACCAGAAAACACACAAGTATTAGAAATTCTATCAATTACTTTACAAGCTACATTATCAAAAACTACATCAAAACCTTTATCACAAAGTTGACTAACACTCAAGAGGTTATGCTTGAGGCCATCAACTAAAACTACATTCTCAATTAAAGTGCATGTGCCGATTTTTACATTACCAATACCGATGATTTTACCCTTGGCATCATCTCCGAAGGTGACGGTGCCACCTTCATGGTATCTTGATAGGGTTGCAAAGTTGTTGATGTCCCAAGTCATGTGCATTGAGCAACCACTATCAAGATACCACAATCCTCTACGTCGTTGGGCCTTGGAAAGTACCTACATCATTTAACAAAGTTGTTGACTTTGGTACCCAAATTTTCTTGGGTCCTTGAAAGTTAGTGTTGCGAACCCAAACATTATGATGAGATGCACTTAGTCTATCATAGCAAAAATTAGCTAAGTGCCCTTTCCGCCCACAATGTGAACATGAGAACACTCTTCCATACATAAATGCATGATGTGTGTGTGAAGTGTGAGCATGTCTGGGGGTTTGCCACGATGTAAAGATTGTGTGGTATGAACATGAGCATGAGCATGGTAAACATTTTTCTTAGGGGCTTGTTTCTTAGGAAACATAGCCTCAATCTTCTTCTTATTAAACTCACAATTTTTTAAAACCAATCCTAATGAGTCTATTCTTTCTTTAAGCATGGTAATCTCATTAGAATCAACTAGTGGACTTGCCTTTATAAGAAATCTTATACTTGTCAAAATCTTTTTGGGTGGAAACAAGAGTGGAAAGTAATTCATCTTTTTCTTTAGAAAGAGTAAAAACTTGATGATTAAGAGATTCATTTTCCTTTTCATTTTTAAATACTTTTTCTTAAGAAAATCATAGTTATGTGATAATTCTACAAAAGCTTCTCCTAACTCATCCATGGAAAGTTCATCATTAGGAGAAGTGGAAGTGGTTACCTTACTTGTGCTTTCATTGGCCATGAAGCACATGTTGACGGTGTCGATTTCCTCCTCGGATTGGCTCTCGGAATCCCATGTAGCTTTCATTGCCTTCTTCTTGTAGGGCTTCTTGGAGGTGGAAGGCTTTACTTTATCCAGACACTCCTCCACTATGTGTCCCGGCCTTTGACAATTGAAGCAAATAATCTTCCTTTCTTCTTTACCTCCTTGCCATCTCCTTCTTCCTTGAAATTTAGCCTTGTTGTACATCCTCCGGACGTTCTTCACAAGAAGTGAGAGCTCTTCGTCATCTTCTTCTTCATCGTCTTCGTCGGAGTGTGTGGATTGACTTTTGAAGGCTATTGTCTTCTTCTTGGAAGGAGCCATGTCCTCCCTCACTTTCCTCTCCATCTCATGGGTTTTGAGGTTCCCAATGAGACCAATTAGCTCCATCTCCTCCTTGTCATTGAGTTCCTTCAAGGTGGTTGCTTTTACTTCCCATGAAGAAGGAAGAGCCCGGATGATCTTTCTAACCTTTGATCGTTGTCGATAGCATCACCTAGAGAAGAAAGTCCATTAGTGATCTTTGTAAATCTTGTAACCATATCATCTATGGTTTCATTTTCTTGCATGCAAAAATTCTCATATTGGGACCGAAGAAGGTCAATCTTAGCCCTCTTCACTTGTGAAGTCCCCTCATGTGTAACTAGCAAATGTGTCCAAATTTCATATGCGGACTTGCAATGAATAACTCTAGCTATATCATCATCATTAAGGGCTTGAAGAAGTGCATAGTGAGCCCTAGCATTGGCATCAAATTCTTTGGTCTCTATTTCGGACCAAGTGGATTCATCACCGGGGGGTGTACTAAAGGGTTGCACCGGGGGGTGTACTAAAGGGTTTGGTCACGACCTTTGCAACTCGACTACCTAGAGATTGCAAGAAAACGGTCATCTTAACCTTCCATATGGGAAAGTTAAGTCCATCAAACTTAGGGGGTGTCTTAATACCATCGGCCATCTTTACTAAGTGAGAATGAATGAAATGATTAGCAATATTAGGATCTCTCTAGGGTTGTTAAGCCAAGAGCCTAGTAACCAAGCTCTGATACTAATTGAAAAACACCTAGAGGGGGGTGAATAGGTGTAATTGCTAATCTAACAATCTTTTTAAAATAAGATGAATGAATGATGCAACGATCTCTCAAAACAAGACTAAGAGCCGAATACCCCGTGAGAGGTTCTGAACTCCTTCCTCCCAATTCCCCTTGAATGGGTTAGAGGTGCGCAATGCAACCTTGTTGTATGAGAATGATCGACAAAATATCAATGAATGAATAATAGGCAATGATGAAGAGCACACAAGATATCACAAGTAGAGGAAGCAAAAATACTTGAAACAATAAGCAATAGAGAGCAATTGAAAGTAAAGCAAAATAGAGAGCAAGAGCAAAAGACAATCGCAAACACAAGTATTTGTTTCGAGGTTCGAGCCACCGCTCTACTCCCCGCCTTCACCTCCGTGAAGGGTTTCCACTATCCACCGAGGACGATTACAACGGTCTACCGAAGACCCGAGTACCGAGCTCCACCAAGTACAATAACCTCTACCGAAGAGGTGTCTCCACAAGAACAAGAAGAGGAACAAGTAACAAAAGTGATCACAACAAGATCACTAAACTCTTTTACAAACTCTCACTCTTTTACAACTTCCTTATAGAATGAGTAAGGGAATTTTGGCTCTAAGAAGTGTAGTGAGAAAAATCAGTTGTAGAGATGATTTTTACTAGGGAACACAACTGAAAACTAGCTCAAGAAGGAGTTGGAAATGGAGAGCTTAAACACTTTTCTTTTCTCTTTGAAAACTTTGAAACTTGAGGATTTTTCTTGGTGTTTTGCAAGAAACTCTTCTCCACTATTTATAGGGAGAGAAATAAGTTAAAAACAATTTATTTTGACCTTATTTGCTCTGAAAAAGTTCTGGAAACCCTGAAAAAGTCTGCCAAAAAGCAGTCTGAAAAATAGATTTCAGAATTGCACAAAAGAGGAAAGAGCCGTTGGGCTTTGCAGGCTTGGCGGTCGACCGGGCCGGTCGACCGCCAGCTCAGCTGGCAAAGAGCCGTTGGCTCGGGTCTTCTGGCGGTCGACCCAGAAAACCCGAGAGCAACTGCTTACAGTCGGTCGACCCGGGCGGTCGACCGACAGACGTGCACAAATGTGCACGTCCTGGCACTGGCGCCGGTCGACCGGGCCGGTCGGCCAGTCTGCCTGAAACAGGAAAATAAGTATTTTTTCTGACTTAGAAAACTTTGTAAAATAGTTTTGGGTTTGAACAAACTTAAGTAACATGCTAGTAGGAGTATATAAACATGATCTAAACATGATATTTATTTTGTAAAACTTATGGTCATGTAAATATCTACTAAGACATGAAACCAATTTAAAACATGAAACTTAAATACAAGACTCACATTTTAACAAAACCAAATTGTGTAGTGTATCCTAGAGCCAATATTCAACACTCAAAGTTTAACATTCTATTCTTACAATGATTCTAAAGACTTCAAGTTCTTCAAGAGGGCTTTCACATCATGATCTTCAAACTTGATTCTTGAGCCCAAATTGAGTTGACTTGAGTCCAAAGCACCTTCCTTTAGGGAAGAATCCTTCTAGTTGAGTTAGAATCCTGAAACACACATAACCAATAAGCAATATTAGTACAAATAACTAATATGTTTTGTAATCATCAAAACACACTAAACAAGGGTGATTGTAACCTGGGCCAACACCCTCATCAGCTATCATTGTCTCTGCTGGATCCATCTTGAGAAGTACCAGGACCATTGCGTGTTCCCCGTCTTTCCATATCTGAGTTGGTTGAAGGGTAGTAAGAAGGAGCTGGAAGGTACAGATTGAAAGGTCTCAGGATTCAAGAAATGGATCAAAAGAAAGAAAGAGAGAGATAACTCTGCACTTGTAGTTGGATTGTATAACCAAGACTTTTGTATTCCAGTTGCAAATTTCTTTACCATTAATTTGCCGTCTGGACGTACTGAGGATGTGAGAGCCTAGACTCTGATACCATCCTGTAACGCCCCGATCCTGCGGGTACGGAGACGTTACTGCGACGTATATACGCAGGTCAGAAATACACTTACGTATATACGCTAAGCATCAGTACAAGCAAGAATCAGAGTACGGAAGCACGTGGTGCATTATACATTCCAACATATGAGTACAATTACAAAGTTATCACCAGATGTGACACAATATTACAATAATATTACATCACCGATAGGCGCAAATGTGAGAATATAAAGGGATGTACAAGAATGAACAGTATAAAAGCACTCACGAGTTTACAAAAGGAAAACTCGAGAGGCGCACAGGGGGCCTAGAAGGATAGAGTTTCAGATGGCCTGCTGGAGATTCAAGCTACCGCTGCACCTCTTAGGTCAGCAACCAAGAGAATCCCCTAGCTCCAAGTCCAGGACCTGGACATGAGGATCCATAGGAGTCAGAACTCCCTAGCAAGTGGTGAGGTGAATACCAGATGGCGTGCCTAGATAAGCACATGTGTATCGATAAATCTAATGAAAAAACACCTAGAGGGGGGTGAATAGGTGTAATTGCTAATCTAAGAAACTCAATGCAAACTAAGTGCGCTAAATGCGGAAGCTAATGCAAATTATGCACAAACTAATACAACACAACAAGTGTAGCCGAATTCCCCTTGCGAGGCTCTGGACTAACTCCCCTTGATTCCCCTTGAAATGGGTTGAGGTGCTATGTGAAGCTCTTGTTGGATGAGTACAAATTAGGCACACACACAAGCAATCCAAGCAATATGAAATATGTGCACACACAATCAAGCCAAGCAATAAAGGATATAGCAATATGAAAGATGCAAGGCAACACAAGCAATGTATATAATATGAATGCTATGAAAGTATGATGCTTGTATGAAATGATGCTTTGCACAAATGTAAAGAGAGAGAGTTAGAGAGACAATGGATCAAAACGCAAACACCAAGATTTGTTTCGAGGTTCGAGCACCTTGCTCTACATCCCCGCCTACACCACCGTATAGGATTTCCACTATCTCAACTCCCACCGAGGGAACCTCTACCGAAGAGGATTTCTTACAACCCAAGGAGTACCGAACTCCTCTCTCAATACAAACCACAACACCTCACACTAGAGGTGTCAACAACAACCACACCTCTACCTAAGAGGCTTACAAACACAATCCCAATCACCTCACACTTGAGGGATCCAAACCAATACCACTCCGATCACCTCTACCGAAGAGGGATTCACAAATAAAAGGAGGGTTACAACACAAGAGGTTTACAACAACAACCTCAAACTCTCTCTTTCTTTTTCTCTTTTCTTTTTCCACAAAAACAAGATCCTAATAGTTTATGATAGTATGATAGCTCAAGTGTGGAAACTATGTGTTTTGGAAAACAAGAACTCAAAGAAAACACTTGGGAAATTTCTTGTAAAAGATAAAGAATGAAAGCCAATACAAAAATCCCAAATTCCAATTTCTTTGATTTTTCAAAACCCAAAAACACAAAGAATAAATCTTGTTAGCATTTAAAACTCTTTTAAAACTCTTTTAAACACTACAGAAAACTGGTATTTTTCTTCTTAAAAATCTGGGCAAAATCCCCAAAGAGATGGGGTTTATATAGCCCCTATACAAAACTAGCCGTTAGGCTGATGTGGCAGTTCTGACAGCCACGGTCGACCGGCCCGGTCGACCGCCAACGGTCAAAAATGTGACCGTTGGGCAGCAGCGGTCGACGGTCCGGTCGACCGAAAATTCCCGAGAGCAGAGCTCTCAACTCGGTCGACGGTCCGGTCGACCGACTACATGTGTCGCCAGCGTGCACGATTGTGCACATCGGTCGACCGACCCGGTCGACCGTCCACTTGGTGCGGTCGACCGGTCCGGTCGACCGAACTGGCCTGGCAGGCACAGTGCAGGGTCAGAAAAACAGTGTAAAATATTTTCTAAAAATCTTTTAACACTTCTAAAAAATTCACAAAATTTGTTTTATCATTTTATATTAAAACATACACCTGTGATAAAAATTTCAAGACAAATATCAACATATCAATTTATTTTTGTGTCTTGCAAATTTTATCAAAAACAAAACTTGTATTTTTATCAAACTTGATTTTTCCAAAACATGAATAGGGATATCAAAATAAGTTTGTTTAGCAAGTTAAACCATGTATGTATAACTAGAATACATCTACTATACATATAAAACATGTAAACTAGTTTTGATCAACTATTCATAAAAACCAAATATCAAATCATAAAACGTGTGTTTTGTGCACTTGAGCATATCAACTAAACTAAGCTTTACAAATGGATCTAAAACTCTATCTAAGCTAGGATACCTAAGTCTTCTTGTCGATCTTCCATCTTCAAGTAGACTTGCTCCAAAACTCCGTGATTCTCCAAGTGCAAAGGTATGATCTTAAGCTTTGGCACCGGAATCACCATGATAAGCTTCTAAACTCCTTGTTGAAGCTAATCACCAACTAATATCCTGTTAATGATCTGAAACTTAGAAACACAAGAATATTAGTAAACATAACTACATGAGTGTTGATCATCATCAAAACTAGAGTGGAAGGCCATTGGGCCAACAATCTCCCCCTTTTTGATGATGACAAAACTCATGGAGTTATATATGCATGGATTAAAGTTAAGCTTCAAGGAAGCTCCCCCTTAACTCATGCATAGGGATAAACAATAAAT
>JAVJIF010017880.1:0-18239 GCA_038442645.1 Agave tequilana
CGAATATTACATTAAAGACAGATAACCCACCCTCAGTGTACCAAATGAACAACAAAACCAGCCTAAATTATGTATTTGTTGTCGCTTGTGGCGCGTTGGGGGTTGGAGTCTAATCTATTGGATAATCATTAATGAATTCGAAGATGGTTATGAAAAGAAATCGTTATCACAACAATTTGAATGTAAATTTGAATGGGAATTGTAATTTGTTTTAGTAAAAAAAAATGCTCTATTTTTGAAACCTTAATTTACTTATCATTTTTGAGTTTAAGGTGGGAAACCAGAGAGGAAGTTTCAGCATTAGAAGGGGTACAAGTTAAAAAAAAAAGTAATTTCAAACAGAAGGGTTTGAGGGAGGGACTAAGGGTAGGGTGTCCAACCTAATTTCTTTAAAGTTTAAACCATCTCACTCCCCTCCAAACTTCTTATCCTCATCCCCCTAATCCAATTCGTAAGTTGACTAAGAAGAAAACCCTAAACATTTTGTTTACCAAATGAGAGTAGTAACCATGAAACTCCCTAATTATGTCCAAGGACTGATGTGCTTCAAGCATACAGAACGGGTTCCATGGTTTGTTTGTTACTTTATAAACTAGAGAGCATAGAAGGTTATCAGTTGTCCTACCCCCCAAAAAAATAAGATGAAAACCCTAAGCATTTTATTCAATCAAAATGTGACTACTTTAGTCATGAAGTTCCTAATTCATGTCACCTAATGACCTAATACACGTTTACAGAGGCTGGATCTAATTCCATCATACAACAGGTATGGTAGTTTATTTATCACTTATTATCTAAAGACAGTAGTCGTACCCCAAAGAAGAACTAGACGAAAACATTAAATAATAATTTGATTAAAACGAAAGTATTTTATTGACTTGGTCACTAAACTCCCTAATAATTGTCACCTGATACACCGAGATGGCAAAAGTATAAAGATGTACAAGGTATAAGACTGCATGTCCTTTTCATGGACGTGGAGGTGTTGGGTAGGAACCCTACTAGTGAAATTTTCCCTACTGCAAATGTAAAACTTGCAACCTGCAGATTCTAATAATGTGGTAAAGAAATGAGGTAATGAAGAATTGAAATTAATAAAAAATGAATATGCAAATATGATGTGATCACATCTGAACATGCACAATACTTCACTATAATATCTACGAAGGAATAAACAAACTAAAGCAGCATGCAGCCATTTCAATGGCAGCCAAAAAACAAGATCTCGCCTTAAAGCTATAACCTCAGACTCGTGCACCTCACAATTTAACCTCCAAATTCGACCAACATGTTCAGCCACTAAAATATGCACACCTACCCCCTAAAATGAGGACAATTTAGAGTAATGGCTTTCGCGATCAATTGAAGTCCACAAACCATCTCTCTTCATCTGCAACACATCACTTCACCTTTACCAAGAACAACACTTTAGCAGCAATTTTAGCAGATCTTTACATTGTTCGTGTTAAAGTTAGTATCATCAAATTTAGGAACAACCATATTTTTAAATGTTGTGTGAACCACTTTCAAATTTCAATTTACTCCTATATTAACTAAAACGAAAAAAAAAAAAAACTAAATGAAGCAACAAACTGAACTGAAATAACCACTTACAGCGGGCAAAAGAAGCGAAATCTCTCCTCATCCCCAGCGGCGAGACGCAGATCGAGCGGCCCTTCCAGTTCCAACCCCTGACAGCGGGTTCCGGATCCTCGTCAAACCCGCTTCCGAAATCAAAATCCGGCCCGAACCGCCCCAATCCCCCCTCGGCTTCCTCCACGAAACGACGCCATCCGAGAATTTCAGCATCAGAATCATCCTGCCCACTCGTACGTAGAACTCGTATCTCTGCGATCTGCTGACCCTGACGCTTATCGGATCCAACTCCGAAACCCTAACTTCTCCGCTCGGATCCCACCGCTCCTTGACCGCGATGGCCTTGAGTATTTTCTTTAGTGTCGGATTCGAGAGAGGAGGGGGTCGGGTTGACGGAGGAGGGAAAGATTGAAGAGTTTGGTGGGAGGAAGAGGGCGTGAGAGTTGGCGAATAAGAGGAGGAAAATAACAATGATCGTCACCATTTCTCTGCGTCGCTCTCGACTCGAGAGAGCCTCTCTGTCACTCTGTGTTCGTTCTTCTTTAGTGCGGGTAGCGTCGGAGAAAGAAAGGAAAGGGGTGGCGGTGTGACCTTAACGGGATTGAGATATGATGTGCCGCCGGAACCGAGTAAGATGGCCGAACGCTTTCAGAAATATCCTTTTCTGTTCTAAAATAAAATAAATCTTAAGTTTCTGTTTTTTTTATTTTTATGAAACTGAGAAAATCTTAGTCCACGTACATTTCGTTCCGAGGTTGATTATCCTGTTTGGTTAAGAGTGGAAGGAGGAAGTAAGGAAGCGAGGAAATGGTAATAGTTTTTTTAGAGCTTGAGAATTGGTTAGTTAGTTTTTCAGTGTTTAGATGTTGTTAGAAAGTGTGATTTGAAAAATGTTATGTATTTTCAGTGTTTAGATGGTAATGTGGAAGTGGAAGCGAAAATGTGAGCACAAAGTTGACTACAAAAATATATTAAAATAAAATTAATTAAGAAAAAAATTGTACTGTAATTAGAATGCAAGTGAGATTTACATGATCAAAAAATTAACTGTTTTGTGCTACAACTTATTACAAATGAGATTTACATGACTACAAATTAACTGTAGCACTCTAAAAGTGAGGAAATAATTGTGTAAAAGAGAAAACAAAAAGAGGTTTTTCTTATTTTTCTTTTCTGATGTTTGGATAGATAAGAAAGTGAGCAATTATATATCTCCATTTCCTTACTTCCGCCACTTCCTTGCAACTAAACACGCAATATATGATCCTGAGGTTTCTATGCTTTTTATGGAAGGATGCGTCAATATTAAAAGTTTATTTTCTTTTAAATTAAATTACTGTGGTGTTTTTTTTTAAAAGTTAAAAGGTGACGAATCTCACACTATTTCATTATAGAAAAGTTAATGATAAATTACGTGGTGTTGTTTTTATGGTCGTGCTTTTAGTGATGCTCCAAGTGTTAAATGGAATTGCTATGTGTAGAGGTAAATTCTTGGGAATTTATTTACACTTAAATTATAAAAGAATGTATATCAAACGCAAATATCAGATAATTACGTAAAAAAATCTAAAAAGAAAAAATCACAGAGCAAAGAGAGAGATTCCATAAAATCAGAGAGATTACAAGAAGTCCTCAACACTCTACTGCAAGTTTAATTTCTTAGGGTTCGATCTTTTGTAAATGAGGAAAAGATCGGCGTTTATAGCTAAGAGTTCATGAGTTGAATCGTGGTTTTCGAGATCTTCGCCTATAGATTAGCCCATGATTGTAACTGTAGGTAACACCCCAGCTGCAATTGGTAAAGTGGTGTATGATCTTCGAGGATCGCGCTGGTTGGTGAGGATAATGGCTCATATCCACAGTTATCGCTCACCACGTGCTGAGTTGTTGTAACAATCCTCTTAGCCAGGTGGTCAATAATATCAACTGGATGAGATCGAATATAGAACCTTCATGAACTATGAAATTTACCAGTGTCGCAATCTCGCAAAGATCATAATTTTGACACTACAGATGTCTTTTCCATTTCTACTTCTCGGAGTCTCTGATCGGGAAGGAGAGAATGGGTTTGGCTCTCGAATAGACCTTTTAATTGCCGCTACAAGACAAAGTTAGGGATTCACTAGAGAATTGCTTCATATCTCTATGCATTTAATGTTCTGAGCTGACTTTTAGGCCGTCACGCTGTAAGTCCCATCGGTTTGCGCGACGTCCAGATGCTACCATTTGAGGTCCTTGGGATTTACACGACGGTTTGGATTCAAGCGTGAAAGGTGAAAAAGTAATCGCCTTTTCAGAGTCATCATTGTGATGATGTCAGCACAAGATTCAAATTAGAGGGAAAAGAGGGAGAGTTTTCATAAATCCCAAATTTCCCAAATATTATTAAGTCCTCCATCTCTTCTTCTACCTTCTGTCTTGGATCTCTACCCCAAATCCATCATCTCATGTCTACCGTCCCTGCTCTGAAATTGCTAGCGCTGAAGGAAAAGGAAAGAGGGCTCAGTTCCGCACCAGGACAGCCACAACTTTTGACCCTATGCCGAAGATTCTCCACAGCCAAAACGAGGTTGATGAATATCTGACAAGGTACGGCGTCTGATTGCCGTCGAACGTCAAGGTGGAGTGGTGTCCCGCCGAGACTGACTATAAAATGACCCCTAAGACAGGTGGTGTATACCTCCAACCCCAGATGTTAGCTTTGGGGCTGACTTCAAGTCCTCATGTGTACCATCATGATGAATCGGTTGAGAGAGTATGATTGTATGCTCGTTTAGCGCTTAGCTAGCAAAGCAGAGATATACCCTCGTATAATGTTGTAGAGGAGAAGCAACTGATCAATTTGATGTTTAGTTGATTCAATTACTGTATCCACATTCTTTCTTCTACCACACAGGAAGAAAATGATTCCTCTGTTTATCTTGATGTTGATCTTTGCAATTGAAACTGAAACAGATGATCACAATAAAAACTTGAGAGAAGTTAGTGGTATATTTGGTGTGTATTCCATATGTAGTTAATATGTAGATAATCTGGAATTATTTGGAGTACAAGATCACACCATATTATATAAAGCACTGTGCCACAAGTAATGGTCAACAAATTGGAATTTATTTCTCAACCCTTTTTTTTTTTTTGCAAAATGAAATGTGCAAGAATTCACGAATTTTATTAATAAGGAATAGGCCCCAAAAATTGGGTACAAAGGTATCCGATACATAGATATAGTGCCTGCTGGGTTCTATATTTGGGAATTGGACTGTGATTTAACCTTGTTTCGTCAGAAGAGATATGAAGCATGAGTTGGATTGTTTTTCAAATTTTTAGAAGTTAGCAAGATTTTAAGTCATTTTGTATCAATATTCATCAATAGTAGGAATTGCTAACGCTAAATACTAGACAAAAACTAGGGGTTTAAATATATAAATATTTTTTTAAAAATCCCAACTTCGGCTTCCCTATTCAAGTAAAGATTATATGTGAACTTTTATCTGTTTTTGAGTGTTTGACGAGAGTTAGCAAGAGTTAACATGTAACTCTTGTTAATTTTTGTTACCAAACAAACATTGGTGTGATACGAGTTTTTTCTTTTGTTCGCAAAACTCAAAAGCTAAAAAGGCCTGTGATCCCATTCAGCGCGTTGCTGCGTTAATGAATGGAACCGCCCTCAATTCAATATGGATGTCTCACTCCCGGCACCTGCGTGTGCATATTCCTTTCAGGAGGTTATTCTGCTGTTGACTCTTAATTGCGAAATTTTCACTAAAAACTTTTTAATGAAGCGCAAGGGACTTTACTAGTTCACCCGTTTCTAAAAAGAAAAAAGAAAAATATGGAGGTCTCAGGTACTCCTTACATGATTTTCTAAAGTTGATGCTCAATTTGGAAGAAACCTTGGTATGATAACTAGGGCAAGATAGGCTGACAAGGTTATACTGCAGACAGGGAATGCTTTCCACCCAGTGATGATTTTTTACTAGCCTACTCTTGACAAGATTTTAATTAGAGCAAGGACAAACATACATCATGGATCACCTGGTTTCAAGCCTTATCAGCACTTGATGTGTAAACCTTGGGAGCCACTAGTTAGAACCAAAGAGCAGGCAGGGCTAAGGTAAGCCTCAATCCAAAAGATCCATACATTCCAAATGCATTGAGTTTTAACATGATCAATGAGGAAATAAAGAGTGATGAAGGACTGGTTAACCATTGTAAGTATGTACAACACCTGTAGAAGTCTTCTAATAGAGTAATCAAATCCAATTCGATAACCTCGTTGAATCATTGGTAAGAACGCGAAGAACCCATTTGGATCCTGGTGCTTTCTTCACCTTGAACTACACTTTCAGGTTTTAGGGATTCTGAGGGATTCTGTTGGGGTTGTCACAAGTCTTCAAATGACTCTTGGAGATGGCGCACAAGGTACACAAGATATTGCATGATGTTATGGAGAGGAACATTGTCGTGATGTCCCGAGAGAGAGAGTGAGTTTGATACCACCATGATCTCAAATGTCACATGAAGGATGTACTCATTGTTCATTTTCAAATTGTGAGCAGCGTTATCCCGATCATTACCAAAATCGATCTCTGCCTCCATTTAAGTTCTTCAAGCTTATAGATATGCTCCAACTCCGTCACATGTTTATTTGCAAAGGGATAGTAGATCCTCAGTAAGGGATAGTTCAATTTGGGAGATTGAATCAAGCTCAACTCTAGGGATGTAATCCGTGGAAATAAGAATACGAGCAATCTCCTTGTTGGCGATCTCATTGAATGTGTAGGAAACATTAATGGATCCCATATGGATGGAGGCCATTGTTCAAGGACGTCGTGCTAGAGGAGAAGCTGAGAGGATGAGCTGAGAACCTTCAAAAGTTGTGAATCATAGGCCAATGAAATCTGGGGTGACTGGCAGAATGACGACTTCAAGCGAGGTTGATCTCAGCTTGTGAGACTGTATTTTGTGTGCCCTTTGTTTCTGCTAAGATGCGTCTCTTCTGCCCACGAGCATTACGCCAAGAGTTGCATTGACAATGTTTTCTGAGCATCTAACCACAAAGATAAGAAGAGTTGATGTACAATTTAAGAAGAGCGTGATGGAATCATTGGGAATTGGCAAGAAGCAAACCTGTAACTAGTCCTGACCTCTAAGTGAAGGAATGAAGGCGAAAGATGTCAGCGTCAAACTTAATCCAATGCCTTGGTGATTCTTTTGTTTTTTGAATGGATAGCACAATACTATGCCGATAATTCTCTCTTTTTGTTCGAGTGTGGCATTTGACATCGGTAGAAGGCTAGGAGGGATCGCGACAAAGGAAAGAAACATGCTCGTATTGCATGATCTAGTGAGACGTTCTTTTTGCCGCGTTCATAGCAACATACGCAGTGCAGGCTGATCTTGGTGAGTAGGCATTGTTGAGGAAGTTGCCTTGTAGACTCATGTCTGAACTCATCATGAGAAATATGTGCAACTACTATCGCTCATCAATATAAATATCAATCTTTCTCGATTGAAAGCAGATTGGTTTCACAAACTGTGGTAGTCAGAATGTCCCCTGAGGAAGGATGTTCACATCTCCTTGAATGCCCTTAAAAAAAAATCCTTTAAATCACAACACTTGAACAAGTCCACTTTTAAACTCAATCTCAGAGAAGAATAACCTCATATTTTTAACTACTATTTGAATAGTGATGATTGCCAACATCACCATGGAGGCTTTTGAAGCAAGCAAAGGCGGGGGGAAATTGAATCTGAAGCACGGTAACACTGACAATTGCAATTCAACCTAACCTGGGGTCTGATTCATTTCGAAGGATGTTTCTTCTTTATATCATCATATATATCACTTGAGATGGGAGCTCAAAAAAGTACTTTAACGGTTCTGTATTATCACTTAATAATAGGGACTTTTTTCAACCCAAAAAAAAAAAATCCGTTTTTTGAAATTTAATTTCAAGAAAAGAGCTCTCCAGATTTTAATTCCCAAAATTGATGTCTGACAGGCCATGTCATCGCCAGGTAGGCGCTGAGTTCGCCTCACCTGCGTGACGCTGGCGGAGGCCTTAAAGGTTTCGCCTCACCTGCGTGACACTGGCAGACACGAGCTGGTCATTTTTTAGGTCCGGGTTTTACGACTCCGCACCTAAAATTTATTAAAATAGGTCCGAGTTTGTGAATGACCCTTTATATGGTTCCTAAAATTTATTGTGTAGTCTACTCTCTCTCTCTCTCTCTCTCTCTCTCTCTCTCTCTCTCTCTCTACACCCCGACCCCAATCATCTTTTCCGGCAGCTTATCCCGCACTGATCCCGACCACACACACACACACACTCTCTCTCTCTCTCTCTCTCTCTCTCTCTCTCTCTCTCTCTCTCTCTCTCTCGACCCCCTATCATCTTCCCTGGTATAAAGTTAGATGTCCTAACTCACCGGTACCCGCCTCTTCCATTGGGTAAGATTTCATCTATTTGGTCACTATAAATTAAAAATATTAGTTGATCAATTTAATATTTCTAGTGCTTCATATGCTTGATATAGCCATATAATAAATGTTGTTTAATTTTGATATTCCATTGTTACTAAAAATTGAATTTATGTGCAGGCAAAGCACCCATAGACTTCGGGTCGGCCAGTTCTGATGTTCTCTACTTATAGGATGAGCATCGATCTGCTAAAGTCAATGCAAGCTGGGTGATTTTATTTTTAAAGTTAAGGTGAATATTATAACAGTCAACGTGCTTTATTTTTATTAACTATATTTTCTTTGTATAATTGTAGGATCTTCAGGTTTTCGGTCCCTTCTAGAACGTACTCACGGCGTGGAGGATTTACAGATGAGGTCAGACCACTTCAGCAGCATACACAACTAAATTCTCTGACTCTTCCTCCACGTGGCCGAGGAAGAAGCTGCGGACGTGGCTGAGGAAGACGTTCATTTTCATGTTTGTTCCAATAGGATAGTATGATACTATTAATGTCATATTAGTTATATTATGAATATGTGATATTATGATACTATAGTTGTAACACGAGTAATATAATGAACACTTTGATATTTAGGGATATGTGATATGTGTTTGTGATGTAATATTTTTGGAGTTGTGATATCGTGATACGAGTGGTATTGTGATATTTATGAAGTTGTGATGTGTATTTATTTCTCTACTCGGTGGTTTTTGTCTTGTGATTATTGTGATATGTTTGTGAAGTGATATCCTTGTAATTCTTTTGATCTTGTAATACTGAAGTTGTGACACGAGTGATATGATAAACACTTTGATATTTAGGGATATGTGATATGTATTTGTAATGTTGTAATGTTTATGGAGTTGTGATATCATGATACTGTGATATATATGAAGTTGTGATGTGTATTGATTTTTCTACTCGTTGATTTTTGTGATATTCTTATGATCATTGTGATTTATTTGTGAAATTGTGATATTTTTGTGATTCTTTTGATATTGTGGTATATCAATCTCTACTCTATGATCTGGTACTGAAAATTCAGACTAGAGACCAAAACAGATAGCAGAGACTGAAAATATCAATGTTTGCTCTCTAGTCCGAGTTCTGACCAAAGAGCAAAGACCAAAGACTGAAAATATCAGTCCCTCTTCTTTGGTCTGACTTCGTCAAATCCAAACCCAAAATTGTAAGAATTTTGCGTCTGAGTTCACCAAACCCGGACTAAAATTGTAAGAATCTTACACCGGGTTCGTCAAACCCAAACCTAAAAAACAATAGCCCGCGTTCGCCAAGGCCACGCAGGCGAGACAAAACAACTCAACGCTTACGTGGCGCCAATGTGGCCTGTTAGTAGTCAATTTGGAAATTAATTCTGGGAAATCTTTTCTTGAAATTAAATTTCAAAAGGGGATTTTTTTTAAAAAAGAAAATTGCCCCTCAGCAATTGCTTTCTGTGCAGTCGTGGAATTGCTTTCAGGAATAAGGCAGAACTACGGAACTTGTTTTCATTAATCTTATAAACAGTAAAATTCAGTAAAATTATATATAATAGCAAATAGACAAAATCCTAAACAAGATGTATGTAAATTTATTTAGTTTTGGCATCAGTACTGTAAAAACTTTAAGACCACATAAATAAATAAAGGGGTTACGTACTTGTGCTGTCTGTACGCGCGTGCACGCAAATGCAGATAAAACCTTAAAATAAAATCTGCATATTAGTTTTTCTAGTTGCAGCATTAGTTTTGCAAAACCTTGAGACCGTATGAATATTAGAAAGAAACAAATTCATGTTTTGCACGCATGCATGCAGAAATGAGACAAGTTCTTGTTCATAGACAAGTTCTTCTTCGTATAATATTAAGCCTCCAGTTCATAGCGACAAACAACCGCTTTGACAATTAAAAACGAGTCCTTTGCCGTTATATACAAATTAAAGGAGATGCAGAAAGAGAACTAGACACTACTTAGTTTAACTACTTTGTGCTCAGGGGAATTTTCAAATTAGCTATTTCGCTTCAATAAGCAATTACATATTTCAGACGTCTGTAAATTCATCACACTTACTCGTTGCAGCTGCCTGAAGGATCTGCATTCTTTACAATCCAAGGGTGCTCCAATATCTTCTGAAGAGAGAGTCTTTTTGATGAGTCTTTCACCAGAAGCTACAATCAAGAAATTCAAGACGTTATCATACCTATCTCAGTATTACCTCTTCGATGGACAGATAAATATGGGCACTATTGAACTTACCTTGCTTATGAGATCCTTCGCTACGGCTGAGACACGAGGCGTGGAAGGATACTTCAGGTCAACCTTCAGGATCCTGCTTCATGTTTTCCACTCATCAAAACAGTTCAAAAAGCCATAAAGAATTACTGTGACATATGTTTTCTTCTTTTACCTTCGAAATGTATCATACTGGTCTTCAGCTTCAAATGGTGGAACACCATAAAGAAACTCATAGCAAAGAATGCCTAACGTCCAGTTATCAACAGCATGGTCATGTTCTTTTTTTCCACCATTTCTGGTGCAAGATAATCTATAGTACCACACATCGTGTGTCTCTTTGCACTTGACTGCACAGCCCATCCGAAGTCTGCAATTTTAAGTCGACCCTGCAAGACAGGGTACCATTATTGGAATTTTCCATCACAGGAAAAATGAGACATACAAAAAGCACAGTATATATTGAACAAGTTCTAAGAACAAAATTTAATTCAGCAGGATAAAGGATTACTGATAACTTCTATTAACTTGAGAAATGTATGATAGCTGTTAGTCAAAGTTCAGTTTCACCTATTCCTAGTTAAGTTTTTCATAATAGTACTTCCCACCAGTCACTGTGACCTATTACCCATATAGGTATGTTTTTCAAACCTAAAGTTGATACTGATATTAACTGAGAATTTCCAAAGCCTTCTTAGTATGCCAGTTGTTGATGTCAGTCAAAATCATTCTCGTTGAGCTGCAACAGATTTACAATACTGTTGAACACAAAAAGCAGTCAGTGTTTGTTTGAATGGTGTTTCCAACATTAAGAAATGAATTAGTAGCCTAAAAGAGACAAGTAAACTCTTCATTGACCATCACAATGTATATTTTGCATTATGGAGCACAAGGCTTCATGTGCATTTTGACAAAATTTTATGGCTGGCTATCAATGTGGTACCAACCCTTTAGACAAGTGCCAGATCTTATCCAAGGAAGCAATAGACAAGAAACAGGCTTGCCATATAAACTAGAAAGCCAACTCACATGGCAGGAAGGTAGCCAAACCTGCCCTGCTCATGGTTCAAAGACTCGGCCGACTCGGATACGACTAGACGGGTGCCAAGACGAGTCTGATACCCAATTCGAGGGGAATACTCAGAATCGATCGACTCGGCCATGACTCAAAGTCAACTCAGTCGAGTTACGATCCGACTCGATGCCCGAGTCGGGTTATAAAAAAAAACTATATACATACTTGATTTAGAGCCCGCCTTCCCGCTGTCGCCGCCCACCTCCATCGCCCGATCTCTCTCCCTCTCTCCCCCATCTCTCCCCCTCTTTGTCTCTCTCCCTCTCTCCTCTGCCTCTCCTTCTCGAGGAGGGGGGGAGTCGAGAGAGAGTTCAGGACAGAGAGGGGGAGAAGGGAGGAAGAGAGGGGAGAGAGAGTTCAGGACAGAGAGGGGGAGAAGGGGAGGAAGAGAGGGGGAGAGGGGGAGTGAGAGAGGCGGGGGAGTCGTGAGAGAGTTCAGGACAGAGAGGGAGAGAGGGGGAGAAGGGGAGGAGAGAGGGAGAAAGGGGGAGTGAGAGGGGGGAGGGAGAAAGGGGGAGTGAGGGGGAGGCAGAGTGAGCTCCGGTGAGGGGGAGAGAGAGGGAGGGAGAGAGAGGGAGAGCGAGAGAGGAGAGATAGGGAGAGGGAGAGAAATATCGGAGGGGAGAGAGAGATCTCGATCTCTCTCCTTTATACTTTTTTTATTTTAGGTTTTTTTCTCATATTTATCCTTCAAATCTTTCATATTTCTAAATTTACCTTCAAATCATCATATTTTCCTAATTACCCCCTTAAAATAAATTAATTACCCCCTTAAAATAAATTTTATTTTGGACATGTGATATATAAATTTTGATGGATACATTTTTTTACGATTTGTCACGATCTTTTTCAGAATTTTTTGAGCTTCTATGTAACGTTTTGCGCGTATCGCCCGAAACTGGTCCGAGTCACCGCGACTGATCCGACTCAGTGCCTACCGAGTCAGCGGCCGAGACCGCGACTTGAACCATGACCGTGCTAACTCAATCTAGCAATACCTACTTAATATACCAGTTATTAATGTCTGTCAAAATAAGTCTTGTTGAGTTGCAAGAGCTTTATAATGATATTTAGAAACAGGAAATCTGCATTTAGTTGAAGGGATTTCTATAGAAAAGTAATAGCAGGCAGAAAGAGACAAGAAGGATTCTTTATTAACCATCATCATCTAAACCTTTCCATTATGGACCTTAATGAGTATTGTTTTAAGAAAAAATTATGCCAACAATCAACCTGAGATCAACCCTCCAAACTGGTGCTAACTTCTACTTTGCTTGGCAAGAAGACTATAGGCAAGAAAAGGATTGTCATTTATCCGAAAAGCCAGTTGTCAAGAAGGTATATCTTATTCATCATTCTATTTAAACTCATGAGACCAATAACTCATCATTGTTAGTATGCCTTACGGTAGTGTTTGAAAAAAGGAAGTATCTACAACAATACTGAGAAGGATCTTCAAAAGAAAATACATTTTTTTTTGGACCAGCTGCCAACCCTTTGAGTTGGTCCAAGTTCCTGCCTAAGGTATGGACATAATAGGGACTTGCCCTAAAACCTAATAGGGCCTGTTGTCAGTTCGGGAAAAAACTACCTTGATTTTGTAGTTTTAGCTCATGTAACCAAGGAGCAACCCTTTGAAATTCTCCCAGATTAAGAGGCTAGAATAATGGGTGCTACTGGGCTTTTCATTTTCCTTCTGGAGTAAATATAGGAAACACTTGTAGGGGGCTAGATTGGGGATGGGAGAAAAATGTGAATTAATATCTCCAGTGTTTGCTTTTGCATTTTGAAGCAAACACTTCAAAAGATCTATAAAGGCTCGCCAAAATATTGGGGCAAAGGAACCTGATCTTGCCTATGGCCATGGCTTTTCACCTTTAAACTCTTGTAGCCTTTGCTTCTATTCTGAAATCTTCTCAAGCACTCTCTTCATAAAATGTGTGCATCTCAAGGTGGATCATATATTGTCTAGCAGGACATTTTGTTTATAATTCTTCATAGCATTATTGTTGTTCAAAAAAAAATAAAAGGAAAATTCCAAAGGCATCTTGTGGTCTCTCCAATTGTTTTCTTGCTTAGGCAAGTATATAGCTCTAAAGAATAATTTTTCATTCATTTATGCTTTACTCAATTTTCTCCACCACAAGATTTATGTGAGATTATGATGAAAAGAAAATGCGAAATAAATCTAGCAACAAGCAAACACAAAGTACACCAAGAATTATAACGTGGTTCGGCCACAACCCGGACCTACGTCCACAATGCAGGAGAGAGATATTCCACTATAATCAGCAAAAAGAGAACACTATACAACCTCGTCTCAAAACTACAACAAGCTTGAGATCACAAGTTGAAATGAGAAAATATAATGTTACCTCACTGGTTCCAAACCATCAGACCAACTTGCAAGAATCGCTTCCCAAACAAAGTAGAAGGGCCCAATCATCGCCGTGGTAAGGAATTGTTGAACAAGTAAACCCAAATGAGCACTTGTGAGAAACCTTAGTTGCTCTCCAAAACAAGAAACCTTCTCTTCTTCTTTCTCTCCAAAACTCCCCCCTTTGGATGAGGAACTAATAATAGGAAGTACAATGAGAATTCTCTCGTCTTGACTTAAATTTCAACTTGACTTAAGCAGGGTTTAAAATATCGGCCGATCCGGTTACGACTCGGAACGAAACCCGAGCCGCAGTAGGGGCGAGTTTTGACTAACTCGGAACCGACTCGGCCAACTCACGAAACGACTCGATTGAATCAGCCAAGTCGACCGAGTCAAGGCTGATTCAGCCCCCAGTCGGTCAAATCTCAGTTGTAGACCCGTGAACACGGGTTATAAAAGTGAAAAAAATCGACGTCGTCACTCAATCCCAATCCAGATCTCACCCTCTTCTTGCGCCCACGAGACCCCCGCCGTCATCATCGTTCGTCTGCGAGACCGCCTCCGCCACGGTGCCGCCGCAGGTAACTCTTCCTCTCCCCCCTTTGTCCCTCTGTCTCTCTCTTTTCCGATTCCTCCCAGTCTCTCTCTTCCCGATCTCCCTCTTTGACTATCTTCTCGATCTCCCTTTCTCTGTCTCTCTCCCTCTCTCTTTCCCTATCTCTCCCCTCTTTGTCTCTCTCTTTGTCTCTCTCTTTCCCAATCTCTTACAGTCTCTCTGTCTCTCTTTCTTTTTTAATCTCTCTCTCAACTCTCACCAACCCGATCTCTCTATGTCTCCAGTCTCTCTGTCTCACCCCTTCTCTTAATGTTAATTTAATTTAGTTAATTTAAGTATATATGATTTAGTTAATTTAATAAGATATAATTTAGTTAACTTAGTTAATTTAGTAAATATAAATAAAGTTAATTTAATTTAAATAGATATGATTTAGTTAATTTAGTTAATCTAAATTAAGTAGATATGATTTAATTTGATTTAGTTTAATTTAAATGTATAAATGTAGTTTAAAAATTAATTTAATTTAAAGATATAGATTTAAAATTTATCTTAATTTTAATTTTAATTTTAATTTAACATATCATTTTTAAATTTCAGAATGCCTCCGAAGCATCATGACATTGAATGGGAACATGGTATCTCGTTGGTGAAAGTAAAAAAAATTGTGAAGTGTAATTATTGTGAAAAAATAGTGCATTGTGACATCACTAGATTGAAACAACACATAGCACATAAATTGAAACTATATATCTGATTTCTCTACTTGTCGCAGAGACGATTACGATGATGATTTTGTGGCTCGTCGCAATTCAATATGAAAAACTATATTATGCAGATATTTATGAATATATTTTATGAAATTTACCATATTATGCATGTATTTTAGTATGTTTCTACTGATGACGCGTGTATTTATGCATTCTCTTAATGTTTAGTGTGCTAAGTGATATGTTTTGGATATATAATACATAAATATTGATGTTTATATTTTTAAAGATTTATCATGATTTTTTCAGATTTTTTTAGCTTTTTATGTAGCATTTTGCGCGTATCGTCCGAGTCCGCTCCGTGACGTTGCGATCAATGCGTCTTAGTGTCCGTCGAGTTGGAGACCGAGACCGCGGCTTTGAACCATGGACTTAAGTCCAACCCAACCACAGTTCAAAGACTCGGCCGAGTCAGAGACGAGTCGGCCGAGTCGTATCCGTCTCGGCCCGCTCCGAGATGAGTCCGAGTCACGAGTCGGTCGACTCAACTCAGAGGAGACCGACTCGGCCGAGAATCAGAGTCGACTCGACATTATGATGATGATTTTGTGCCTCATCACAATTCAATGTGAAAATAACTACATTATCATGTATTTATGAATGTATTTGTGCAATTTACTATATTGTGTATGTATTTTGATATGCTTATACCGACGACGCGTGTATTTATGCTTTCGTTTTATGTTTAGTATGCTAGGTGATATATTTTGGACATGTGATAGATGAATGTAGATATCTACATTTTTTTAAGATTTATCGTGATTTTTTCAGAATTTTTTAAGCTTCTTATGTAGCGTTTTGCGCGTATCACCCGATACCGATCCGAGTCGCCGAGACCGATCCGTCTCAATGCCCGCCGAGTCGGCGGCCGAGACTGTGAACCATGAACCCAACGCACATGGGTTGAACAAACTTGACTAACTTAACCTAAGTGGTCATTTATCTTGAACCAAATTACAAGAGATCCGAACATGGTTGAGTCCACTCATGGGTAACCCAAACCCAACAATCTACCCCTCCATGTCCATGAGGGGTATCAGCATGACTACTCACATAGAATCCATGTCGGCACCTTCCAATAAAATATTTGCCTCTTTGGCAAGAGATATGACCATTTGGATATAAGTTAGTCAGTATTGTTAGAGGCGATCGAGGCGATGCGCCTCAGGCGCGAGGCGAAGCGAGGTACAACAATGCGCCTCGCGAGGCGCGCACCCGAATGCGCCTCGCGAGGCGCGAGGCGATCGCCTCTATGCGCTTATTGTTTGTGGGGCGGGTCGGGTTACAACTCGCTAATTTAGCGGGTAAACCTGGCCCGTTAAGTTAGATAAAAAGTAAAAATGAAAAAAAATTAACATTTTTACTGCAGGCGAACCCGATCAGGGCAGAGGGGCCCTGCATTCGTCGCCGTCGCCTTTGTCACTATCGCCTTCGTCGTCGTCGCCAGGTAAACACTCTCTCTCCACTCCAACTCTCTCTCCCTCTCTTTCGACCCTCTCTTGATCTCTCTCTGTCTCTATTCTCTCTCAGAGACTCAGAGACAGAGATCTCTCATCTCTGAGAGAGAAGAGAGATGGAGAGAGATTAAGAGAGAGGAGAGGGAAGAGAAAGCTGGAGAGGAGAAAGAGATCAGGAGATAGAGAAAGAACGAGAGAGAAATAAAGAGAGAGATCTGTCTCTGATGCATTTTTAATATAAATTTTTAGTGAAATTTTAGTGTAAATTTTTTAATGCATTTTTAGTATGCATTTTTCAATATCTTGGAATACCAAAAAAAAAAGAATACATTCATAATCATGCGCCCCACTGAATACATCATAATACATCAATATAAAGAAAAGAATACATCCATATAAAAAAGAAATCTATAATACATCCATACATAGAAAAGAATACATTCATAATACATCCATACAAACAAACAAAAAATATGTGCCTCATTGAAGTGAGGCGATCGTCTCGCCTTGCGCCTTGCGCCTTGCGCTTCGTGTGCGCTGGATCCTTTGCGCCTCGCACTGCGCCTGGCGCCTCGATAACACTGAAGTTAGTCAAGTTGGTTCAACCCATGTGAGTAGGGTTGGAATTCAAGTCAATTTGAACATAAGTCAAAAGGCAAGAGAGAGTTCTCATCCTCATGTTCCATATTCCTATCATTCATCTTCAAAGGTAGTCTTGGAGAGAGAAGAGAAAGAGGGGAAGTAATTAGAGTGTCTCACAAGTGCTCATTTGGGTTGATTTGTTCAACAATTACACAGTAGCACGGAGATCGGGTTCTTCTAGTTTCTTTGGAAGGAGTTTCTTGCAAGTGGGTTAGTGGATTTAGAGTTTGTGAGGTAACATTGTATTTTCCTATTTCACTTTGTTGATCCTCAAGCTTGTTTAGCTTTGAGAGGAGGTTGTATATTGTTCTCTTCTTGTTGATTATAGGGGCCGTTTGTTTCGCGTAAAACTCCGTAATTCGTAAATGATTTACTACCCAGTTACAACTACGGCGTTTGTTTGGACCGTAATTCGTAAAAGACTTACGTAACTCAATTAACACTCACTTGCAACCCAGTTACCACTCACTTACAGCCCAGTTACAATTAATTTTGTGGTCATACAAATTTATAATTTTTTTTATATTAATATTAAAATTTTTAATATTTAACTTTTTTAATATTTATTTGCAGTATTAAAACTTTTAAAATCACCAAATAGTTAATTTTGTGGTCAACTTTTTCACTTACGACTTATACATTATGACAACCAAACACCGTAAAGTACAATACACTTTCCCACTTTACAATTTTATATTACCAACCAAACACCGTAAAATTTACATACATGTAATTCATTTACAATTGTAAAAGACTTTACCAATTACAACTACGAATTACGGCCAGTTACGACAACCAAACAGACCCATAGTGAAATTTCTCACTTGCATTGTGGATGTGCAGGTTGTGGCCGAACTATGTTAAAATCTTGGTGTTCTTGTTTTTGCTTGTTGCTAGTTTATTCCGTATTTTCTATTAACAATAATCTCACATGGATCTTGGGGTGAAGGCTCTCTGTCTCCCAATATTATCTTCAATGATCTAAGAGAAAACATGACCGGGAGCAGTTTCTCTATAGTTCATTTGTGCATTTACCTAGTGCTTTACTATGGTTCTGGACCTT
>JAVJIF010017881.1:0-80033 GCA_038442645.1 Agave tequilana
GTAGGGTGAAACTTCGTCCACCCGGTAGGCTTGGAGTGGGGCTCTGCTGAGGGTGCGAAAATGGTCTCTCTTGAAAGCGCCTTGTCTACGTCCCTGGATGTCGATGGAGGGGTCTCCGTACTGCGGCTCAGTTTGTTCCGTCATCACGCGGTTAAAAGATAGGTTGTGGAACTTTCTATTGCCTCCTCCAACTGGATGAATGGTGGGCTCGGTACAAGACCTCAATCTAACGGATGCCATTATACTTCCACGAGATACTTGGAACACGAATGGGTGACCCGTAGGCCGCTGATGAATGCGAGAGCAGATGCGTTCTTCATTGCAATTGTGTACTTTAGCTAGCTGATTTGAAAGTAGCCAATGTACACTTTGAGGCAGTCGGTGGGCCTCATCTTGACAGAGAGGAGGTGAAAGTTATTCTGCTTGAACTCCTAGCAGGAAGAGCATGACGAGCAGCAACAACTTGATGAGATCCCCAAAGCTGTGGATTAAGTGTGGCAGAAGGAAGTAGAACCAGTCGGGAGGCTACTCCCCTCAAGATAGAAGGGAAGATCCGGCGGAAGATAGTCATTTTTGGAATGGATCACCGTTCTTGTCCTAATCTTGGAGAGTGTTGGACCGGATCGCTCTGACTGGAGTAGCAACCAAAGGGTCGAAATCATGAACTTCTCGAGAAAATTCATATTCCAGTATACCCTCGGAAGAAAAGAGAGTTGGATGCATCGAAGTGATGACTCTGAGCTTTACCAAATGTGGCATCTTCGCATCTTCGACTCGCTTTTGTACAAGCTTGTTGAGATCGGACACGGATGAACTCCTCGATCTTCCTCCGAGAATGGCCATGTTTATCCTTCGTGTGAAGATGAGGCGAACTTGACTCATCGTCGGATTGCTCCGATGGAGCCAGAGAGGTTACTCTGCGATGCCTCCGGCTTTGAGACTGCTCGCCACTTGTAGCCTCCGCATCAGTGAGCCTCTGACGATGGAGGCGGTCATCGGGTGTTCTGGAAGGCCGTGATATGTGCGAGGAGTGGATCATTTAAGCACTTCATCTCCTCCCACTAACGGGTCACATTTCTCGATCCTGTTCTGACCGCTCCGCTCACGATCGAATAGGGCTTGCTGCTTCGTCATCTCCTCTTTTATGTCAACGAACATTTGGAGTTGGGCTTCATAAGTTGATGGCAGGTGGATGTCTCCGGCTGCACCTGCGAAAGTGCGGAGACCGTCTCTTCCATGATGGTGTCAAGGTTGAGGCTGGCTCGGAGAAATAATGCCCTATGACAAAAGATTTGCTCATGGAGGTAGACCCTTCGTCGGTGGTCGGCTGCTTTTCGGGGCCATGACTTTTCAGAGAGGCTTTTTGAAAATGAGTTTGGTAAGAGAAATCTAAGTGTCGGGACTCCGATCTCAATGAAAGCACCAAATTGTGGTGGAGATTTTCTTAATGAAGATTTCAACACAGTAAACAAGCAGAGACAGAAGTTTTTTTTACGTGAAAACTCAAATGGAAAAAAAAACACGGGGAGGAGGGAGAGAATTCACTATAATCTCAAGGTTACAATGAATTCTGCAGAATATTATTCTCTTTCAACTTCTCTGATCGATCTCTTTCTTGATGAACATCCAGGCACATAAATACGTGTGGCATTGTAATCATTGGAGCGAATATTCCAGGTCTCCATAAGCGCATGATTTGCAAGTTGTGATTTCCTCATAACTGCTCAGATAACAGCGCCTGATTATGGGGATGATATGCAGAGATATCCGCCACTATCCACAATTGCCCACACTGAAATAGGAGTACTGAATTATTTAGAACGTGGGATAATCTGACAGCGTAATTGACTCCGTAAATCAGGGAATCCCGCTACGAGCTGGGTCCAATGTGGAGGCAGGAGTCTACGCGGAGGGCCTTTGCTGTGGGGGTCGAGACCTCCGACTAGTGGAATGGTTCGCCCGACTTGAATATCCGAATGAAAAATCCTAGATGGCTGTACTCAAAGAGGGACTTAGCAGTTGCGGATGTCAGAGAGGGACTTCAAATCAAGTGCGAACTCGGATCTGGCAGTTGCGGATGTCGGAGAGAGGCCTCGGGTCGAGTGTAGACTCGGAGAGAGACCTGACAGTTGCGAATGTCGGAGAGGGACCTCGGGTCGAGTGTAGACTCAAGGCAAGGCCCGAGGCTTTCTCCTTGGACCCATAATGAGCCAGCTGATATATCTAGTTTGTTGTTTTTTTAAGATGCTTCTGATGTGGTGGGGGGACACAGGTCACAATCTTGACAAGGGTCAAATCTGACCATTACAGCAGCAAATCTAGAAGGGGGCAAATCTAAAATTAACTCCAACAACTGATAACCACCAAAAAGAATTAAAAAAAAGAATTGTACCTTTAATCCAAGTTATAAAGGTTCAAGGAAATATTTTTTTAAAAAAAAATAAAATCTAATGTACGCAATCATATCCCTGTCTATTATATGACAATTCAAGTAAGAAATGGTAAATTGAAACTTTCGTTATGTTTAAAAAAAGAAAGCACTTGGCCTAACACCCCTGAGATGCCCGCCAATTTCACTATCATATAAGTTCAGTGTTTTGTTTAATTTTGTATATTTCAAGGTTTTATCACCGTTGAACATTTAAAGGATGTTAATCCCATTCATCTCAAAGGTTAACTAGGAAAAAAATTTGTAACAAGCCTCATCCAACAGACGGCTAGCATGTAAACATGTTACACTTAACCTGCCAAATAAATCCCTTGTGAATTTATCATATCTCAAGGATGCCACATTGCTACACATATTGGTGATTAGAATGTGATTGCATATGCTTACGATATTTAGCACAACTTTCTTAACTTCTTAAACTGTCTAGATGATTTTTCCAGTTTCAATCAGGAACCACTCCTATTAACATATTTTGCATCCTTCTCCAGTCTATATCCAAATCAAAATATATGATTAACACATGGTTATTCAACACTACATGTGCTCTGTTGTACACATATGTCCATTTCATCATCTTATCTAGGATTCAGAATGTTCCCTATTCTCTTTAGTTCTCTTGAAGTTCAACATATACCTAGTGATAATACAGATTCAACACCACACGTGCTCTGCTGTTACATATATGTCCATTTCATCATCTTATCTAGTATTCAGAATGTTCCCTAATCTCTTATTTCTCTGAAGCTCAACATATCCTAGTGATCATACACATTCATTTTGCTAATTACATTTTGCACAGGCATCCACAAAGTTCAAAACCTATTAGCCTCTGAGTGCAGCAAGTGGATTACCTACAGATTTTGAGCTCAAAAAAACGAAGAAAAAAATTGAGAGGTTTGTGTAGCCGAGAATGACAAGGAGGTTTTCAAACAAATCTAACCCTGCTTATTGATCATTGTGATTCTTTTGAAAAGATGTGATCAACTCCTCACAGGAGTTCCAAAGTTGATAGAATCATTAACTAATAGTCATATTAGGTAGGAGTGGAATTCTACTACTTCAAATATAAATTCAAGTCACAGATTCTTTTACTAAAAGAAAATTGTTATTTTTATAGGAAGATAAAACTAGAGAAATCTAGATTTTAGATTCTCACCAACCTTCTGAGCTTGGTTTTATCTTTCTGTTATCACCCTAGCATCCTTCAGCTCCCACGTGTAACACAAGAAATTATCTTCCTCACCACTAGTATAAGGAAGAAACTGCATCGATCTTGAAGCTTCTACAGTCATAATATTTTATGCACGCTAACTTATCATCCTTCTTGTTGCTTCTTTGATTACTCAAAAAGAGTAATTTCTTTTCGGATACTGATACGCCAGTAACAGATATAACAATTGAGGATATCAAATAACACCCTAGAACTTAGAACTGCACTTCAGTCTAACTAAACATAACTCTAATAATACCTTATGACAAGTTCTCAAACTTGAATCACAACTTTCTTCAACGATAAATTTGAGAAGGGGGGAACACCAAAACAACTTTAACCATTGATAACCAACTTAAGATTAGGAAAAGGATTCCGCCTTGAATCCAAATTCTACAATGCTTGAGGAAAAAGTTTGAAATAATTAATATCTTTACAAAAGGATTTGAGCAACTTGTCAATCGCAATTCTGAAGTTGCCGTACAATTTTAACAAATAGCCATTATTAGGAGTGCAATTTTACTAGGTAGAAACTTAATTAGGATTTAAAGTTTTTTTTTTTTTTTTTACTAATAAAACATAGGAAGTTTCAAGGAATGAAAAACTACAACAACTAAGGCTTTAGGTTCTCATTGTAAATGTCTGGGCTTGAAGGAAACCTAGCATAGCTAAAGAAACCTTTTATGTTTCACTATTCACCCTAGCATCCTTCATCTCTGGCGTGTTCATTGAAGAAAACCCCCTTCCTGTGTTCTTGTTTGAGGAAGGAAAACTATCACATCAATCTTAAAACTTCTACAATCACTGTGTTTAGCATGCACACTAAGTCATTATCCCTCTTGTTACTTCTTTGAATCCTCAAAAATTCAAGAAAGTAAGTTTACTTCGGTAATGATGCATTACTAAAGATACAATGATTGGAGATATCTAAAAACTTCCTAAAACTTAGAGCTCTATCTCATTAGTTTGACTATAAGTATAATGCTAAAAGCACTCTTGATCACAAAGTTCTCAAATTTAATCAATTCTAAACTTATGTTATCATATTCCAGATCTTCTGAACTTTCTTCAATGACAGGAAATTCTGGAGAGAGAATATCCAAAAAAAAAAAAAAATTCAAACACTGAACCAACTTCAAGATTTAAAAAAAAGGGCAATCTGCCTGAATCCAAATTATATAGGCACTAGAAAATATCACCAAAAAACATTAAATATCCTATGTATTTCATCAACTCCTTCCATCTATTCGCATTCCAACTCAATCAAGCAAGAATAAATCAAAGGTGAGTCATCATCTCACTAAGAACTATTCATTTTTTCCCTCAACATCTGATAATATCTAAGAAAGAAACTCCCCAATATTATCAATTCTAGAAACAGCAATCAGCAATATATCTCAAATATTCAGTATCTGACGCAATTGACTATATTTTACAACCCTATGATCGAAATCCAGAGCTTCCCCATCAATAAAACAAAGAACAAAGATTTTCTACAAAAAGAAAAATTGACCAAACAGAATTCATTTCATACGAATTTAATCTTCAATCAGAAACAGAGACGAAATCAAAAAAGAAATGGAGGAGGAGCTGACCTTCGCTCGATGTCGATCTCAATGGAGGTGATAGCGAAATTAGAGGTCGGTTACGCCCCCATCAACCCTACGACTTGTTTAGGGTTCGCTTGGGGAATGGAGAAGGCCGCAGCAGAATTGAGCTTCAATGTTTTTCCATAGAGGAAGGCAAAAAAAGTAAAATGAAATTAATCGGACGGGTTGGGTTGGGATGAGGGTCAAATCCAACCGACCCGCAACACGCCCCAGCCCGAACCGACCGAATAACTCCTATTCAACTGTGTTATTGAATGGGTATTTGCTTTTTTCCCTTTTTTTTCTTTTTTTTTAACAGTAATAATATCCATCATTAATCAACACATGTTAATGCCTGCATGTTAGCATTTGTGGTGCGTTTGTTTCACTGTAAAAGGCCCTAAGTCGCAAGTGTCACTTGTGACTTACGACTTGCGGCATTTGTTTGTATTGTAAGTCATAAAATGCACTTGCATCCCAATTATGATCCACTTGCAATTCAAACAGTTGATTTTGTGGTCATGCAAATTCTCTTACAGTCCACTTGCAGCACAAACAGTTAATTTTGTGATCATGCAAATTCGTATTGCTGACAGTTAATGGTAATTAGATCAATATGTTTTATTATTAGATTAATTTTTAGATTATCAGAAATTTTATTAATTATTAGATTACATATAATTATTAGATCAATTTCTTATTAATAATTCAATATTTTTAATATTAGAATCTTTTTTAATTTTTTATTTTTATATATTTAATATTTAATAATTTTTAAATTTTAATTATTTATATATTTATTTTTAAATATTTTTAATATTTACTATTTTTAAATTTATAATTTTATTATTTAATATATTATATTTTTAATTATAAATTTATTATTAATACTTAAGATTTAATATTTTTTTGTTTAATAAATTTAATTTATTTATTTTTTATTTTTTAATAATTAATAATTATTATTTATTTAATCTAAATTATTTAATATTTAGTTTTAATTTTTTATATTTAGTATTTAATTCATCTTTATTTTTTTAATATTATTATTTAATATTTTTAATTATATTTAATATTCTTACTTTACTTTTATTTTAAATTATTTATTTTATTTTATTTTTATTTTTAATTATTTAATTTTTAAATCACCTAACAGTTAATTTTGTGACCAACTTTTTCACTTACGAGTTATATATTACGAAAACCAAACGCCGTAAAAACACAGCACACCTTTTCACTTACAATTTTATATTATAAATCAAGTATTGTAAAACTTACTTGTATATAACTCACTTATAACCATAAAAAAGTTTGCGACACTTACGACAACCAAACATGCCCTTGATCATGTTAATTAGAAAAAAAGGGGAAGGACCATGATCATTGTAGTAGTCCTTGTCAGAATCGCAACACATGTCCAATGACGAACATAAACCTGTTCCCGGGAATCCGTTCCAAAACCACCATCAGTCCTTCTCCGAAGACATCTCTCTCACCTAGAGTCCGAAATCGGATAGCCACCCGGAGTCGACTCAGCTCCGGACGGAATGTTCAGCCACGTGATCGTCACGTGCAACTTTATCCTTCACCCGCAAACAGATTGAGGTGAATCTCTTTGAATCACATGATTTGTTACGTTACTCTATCCTCTCCCTCTTCCAAGTCATCTTATATCTAAGCAGAGATGTTGGAGATAGTAACTGAAAACCTTGGTACACCAATCATAATAATCAGGATTCGATCCCAGCAGTTACAAGGATCAGCGTACTCAAACCAAGCGGTTGAAGATCTGCATCTATCTATATTCAGTCCATCACCATTATCCGGTATAAATACATCTCTTTCTCTAACGAGAAAGGGTCGCTTCCATAATCCTCAGAGCACATATCACACCACGCTGACAGTGTCTCTCTGCTAGCCCACCATCAATACACCGACAGTTTCTCTCTGCCTGATCATCCCTCCTTTCCACCTACTGATTCTCATGCTCAAGAATCTTTGGTCGGCACCTCATTGGTGCTCCAAACCTAAGAGGCATTTTGTTTAAATTTGTGCTCTACAGGTTCAATCAAGGGACGTCCAATTGCTTGTGGCGGAGTTTTATCCACCGCTAATTGGTGCTTTCATTGAGATCTTGAGTCTACTCTCAAGATCTTCCTTCCTTCCATCCAACCCAAAGCTTCCACACAAAAAAAAAACTCTCCCCTAGCGTCGATGTCCCGAAAAAACAAAACGATCGCCCACAACGGCGCTCTATCAAAAAGCAAGACCAGTATCGCCGCTGGGAGCACGGTCCCCACACGCAGCGATTGTTAGCGTGTCACAGAGGACATTGGCTCCTCCTCAACTCAGAGGGAGGCCGCCAGTGCCAAATCGTCGCTACTATACGAAGGCCAGATCCTTCATATGCTCGTCGACATGAAGAAGCAAATGATCACAATTGGAAGCAAGTGGCCCTCAACCGCGAGAACGCCGCTCGTGAGCAAGAAGCACTGAGACAACTTAATGACCAACTCTAGGCGTAGATTACCACCCTCCGAAGAACCCAGGGGCAAGCGCAGTTGGAGAACGAGTCTAGATTGGAGAGACTCCGGTCAACGGGCCCCTATATCGATACTGTTTTCTTGCATTATGATATATGATGATGATATTTACTGTACTTATTACTTGACATGCCATTGCGTAATACCTGACTCCTATTTGCTATCACCTGACACTTGTTTAATATTATTTATCACCCGCCACCTGATATATGACCATTTGACCGTGATTATCACATTTACGGGAATCGGACTTGTATCCTGTATTATTATATAGTCCTGGATCTATAGTACTTATGTACTCCTGTAGCTTCCTGAACCTTTCTGCTCCGGTCATTCCCGTAAACTAACAATTACATAATAAATTATAAAAGGATAACTTATATCAGATATAAGGAAAACTAATGGACTTCAAGTGGCAAATATGTTTACAATGATATTAGGTATATTGTGCAACTCAATCTTTCGGTTTGATCTGAGGGCCTCCAGGTGACCAAGGGGAGCGCTGGCTCCCTCTTTCTTGGTACCATCTTGAAAAGGGCATCGTATACGACCGTCATGTACGCCTTGCGGTAAGTTCCATACACCAGCAACGGAACATCTTGGCCGTAGCCCGGGTATGCACGAGACTCACTGTAAACATAACACATTGGTTTCATTATCAGTTTCCAATAACAGCCTCAACCTACTCATATATAGATGTATGTGTGTTGAGACGCTAGGGCACATACTTAGATATATGGATAGGACGAGTAATAATAATAAGATGCTAATCAATAATTCATTTTGCTGTTTGCAATTCTGGTTGGATACATTCATATTACGACAACATGAGATATACAATATATAGATAAGGGTTTCCTTATTTGAATTATTTCTTCGACGTACTTATCTTATGAAGCTGTAATTTGGTTGTACTGCTGGTTTTGTCGTATTTACTTTCATCCAATTTTTATTCGGATTTCAGTTTTGTTATTATTATTATATTATATATTCTTGCTTTTACCACTTGTGTACTACTCCACTGATCTCCTGCTGTTATCATACTACACATCCTGTCTCTTACCTGATTTACACATGTATTACTGTGCCCGTCTCTTGACTTGCTTACCCTTGGTTTTATATGAATTATTTGGTTACCATATAATCAATGCTTCCTGATATTTCATACCGTTCTCTTTAGTTGTTATTATGAACAGCTCAGGTTATCCGTACTCAGTCAAAAAAGACATGAGGTATATGATATATAGATGAGAGTTTCCATATTTGAATTATCCCCTCGAGGTAGCAATGTCATGAATCTATCTACTAAGCCTGTACAATTAGTTTTGTCGCTTATGTACATCACGTCCCTTGATATCTCATTCATGTTCGAGTATGTATGCTCACGACATGATTTTTAATGCATGCTTTTGATTCGGACTTATCAATACACGTGTGCTTAACCCTGCACAATAGGCATTCGTCACACCACTCGTTAGGGAGTTTCTGACTCCATTGGATTTTCACGTCCAGATCTCCAAGCTTGGAGATTGTGGATTCTCCCGGATGCGGATCAAAGAGGCGTTACTGAAGCGTGGATTATCGGCAGACCGTCTGAGGCCCTACCCTTCCATGCCCCCTACTCGTCCCTCGAGTGTTCTTTTTGTAACTCGTGAGGGCATTTTATACTATTTATCATTGTATATCTCCTTGTATTCTCGCAATTGTGCCAATTAGTGATTTAATATTCTTGTAAAATTGTGTCACATCCTGTGATAACTTTGTAATTGTACTCATATGTATAATGTATAAAGTACCACGTACTTTCATACTCTGATTCTTACTTGTACTGATGCTTAGCGTATATAGTGAGGATATTTTCGACCTATGTATATACGTCGCAATAACGCCTCTATACCCGCGGGATTGGGGCGTTATAGAAGCTTTTCGTTTTATTGTTTCCTTACACTTTCTTCTCTTGTTTGTAGAACTTAAAAAAAAAAGATTGGTTGAAAAAGTTTGAATCTTTATCAATGTAGAGAAGATTACAACCTGCTAATAATCTACCACCATAAACAAATAATACCAACTAGAGATTACCTTCACGCTAAATCATAAACATGATAATTACCCTAGGATTCAAGTAAAACGCATAATATACAATGTATAAAAGGAGATGTGGGGCTCCTTCTACACACGTGTAAGACATAGAGAAGAGAGGTCAAACTCCTCAATATGAGATACACTCACATGAATCTATATATAGAGGAGATGTTAAGCTCCCTTGCATATAAACAATACATATCAAAACAATGTGATACCAATTGAAAAATGTATCAATTTATGATAAACGTATACATCGAAACATCATGATACCAATTTATGATACCAATTGAAAATAAACAAAACATTTTTAAAATACTAAAAGATACCAATTGAAAATATCTAGATACTAATTTAAAATGTCTTGTAAATCTTTGATACCAATAGAAAATAAAACATTATATGTTTTAATACCAATTAAATTGAAATAATATATAATATATATATATATATATATATATATATATATATATATATATATATTGAAATCTTGATACCAAATGAAAGTAACAACCAATTGAAAGTAAAAATCAATTATTTTAGGTAAGCATAACTCATATAAATATTGATACCCATATCAATATTGATACCAATTTAAAATGAATATGATACCAATATTGAAAATGTTAGCATATTCCGAAACAAAATCTTTTTCATCATAAAGAATGGGGTAAGATATCAATTGAAAATAAATCGATTGAAAGATAAAACATGAATTTTCTTCCCTTTATAAATACCATAAAATAATGTATAAGCTTGTATAAGATACCAATTGAAAAAAATTGACTTTAAGGAGTAAATCAAGCTTAGCATACATATACGTATGAAATGAATGGTGACCAATTGAAAATGTAAATATACGTATGAAAATGTAAGTACAATCAAATCACATACATATACGTATGAAAATGTAAATATCAATCAAAATTGATACTATTTGAAAGTTGAAGCATATATTTATAGAAAAATACAATGAGTATACAACATGAAAATATCAATTGAGATACCAATTGAAAATACAATGAAGATCAAATGTATAACTCATGCTATCTCCCTTTCATGCACATGTTTAAAAAAAATTTCAATTTGAGCATATAAGGCATGGTCGCCTATCCATCCGCCCTTGGATAGTGGGGTTTTCAAAAATAAATTTGAAAAAAGTTAACATGTTTGAAAACTCTACCAATTGAAGAATAATGACTATTTTGAAGATAATATTTGAAAACTAGTGCGAAATCCTTCAAGTAAGGAATAAAATATGATATATTCCATGAAACATGTAAGTCACACGATGATTGACACTCAAAGTCTATAAAGCACTATAAAACTCATGAAAACAAAAATCATGAGTAAATAAGATGATGTGAGTGCAAGAGTCATGTAATCAATAAAGTCATGGAAATAGGCGATGAGCTCAATATGAAATTCCTTACTGAAAACATGAAACTCATCAAAACTAAATTTACTTCAAGGCATATGTTTGTTTAGTTAAAATTAAAAGTATACATACATATCTCAAACACAAATGAGTCCATAATAGAATTTGCATGAAAAACAAGTGACTCAAGGGTATACATGTATATCTAAAAGTTTTAAAAAAATTAACATATACATGAAGCTAAACACATTATCATAAAAACATGTCCAAAAATAGGGAACACAAGTTGAATTGAAAGAATCATCAAACTAGGCTATACTAGTACATCTAATGTGTACAAATGAGCATTAGCACAAACATGCAAGAATCAAATGTGGCTCATTAGATGTACAAGTTTATACATACGTTTTAATGAAGACTACACCCAAACAAGTAATCAAAATATGAAGCATAAAATAAAACATAAACCAATATGATCATTATGTAAATACACATGTCTTAGAATAAGGATATACACAATAGTTGAACTAAAGTGAGAGCACAAAAGTAATAGTCCATATAATATGGGTGTTCTCAGATTCTAATCATGTATATCTCAAGTCTAATTAACATTGCATTTAACCATAATGAACATGAAAAACATGAAAATCAATACATGCTAAAAATTAATAATATGAAAGCATGTAAACTAAATGAGAGTAAGAGATAGTTACCAAACCAAGAGGGCTAATCTCTAGAACTTCAAATCATGATGGTCCTCCCACCAAACTTTCCTTAAAAGTGATGTATCCAAAAGTGTCACATATAGCTCGGAACGCATTCACCTCAAGGCACCAACACCTCTCACGTCATGTGAGAGCCCACACCTACGTCAAATAAAACAGGAGTAGATTTTGGTACCCATACTCTATTGGGTCCATGAGGGTTAGCACCTTTCCTAACCCAAACAAATTTATTTGCAAATTTACATTATGTACTCTATCATAACAAAACTTTACAAGGTGGCCCTTACGTCCACAATGTGTACAAGTGTACACATGAGCATACATGGAATCATGTGTGTGAGCATGATGAGCATGTGTATGCCGTGTATGGTGTGCATGCATGTGAGGAGCATGTTTCTTGTGAAACATGGATTCTGATTTCTTGTGGTTCATAGCACATTAGCTCAAAGTGGAGCCCAAACAATCAACACTCTTCTTTAGCATAATTATATCATTTTCAATAATAGAAGAAAAGGTGGAACATGCAATAGGTACACTAGATGGTGAAGCATGGTAAACATGTGAGTTTAAATCATTTTTTTAAGATTTATTTTCATTAGAAATCAAATCCAATTCTTTTGAAATAGAAGCAATTTTATTTTTCAAAGATTGGTTTTCTTTTACAACAAATCAAGTTTTGAAGATAGAACCTCATTTATCTTCAAAACTTCATCACAATTATTTTTACTTTTTAAGATTTTATTTTCATTTAGGGCAAGATTGAGTTGGGATTTCAATGAATCTCTTTCACTTGAAATCTCATCCCTTTCTTGCAAAGCCATGTCAAGTTTAGAAAACAAATTCTCATTTTCTTTATTTAATTTAAGACTTTTCTTTTTCAAGAGTTGGTATTTTTGTAATAGGTTTTCACAAACAAGAGATAGTTCTTTATTTAATGCATCAATATCAACATAATCATCACCGGAGGAACTAGCACTATCATCTAGTTGAGTTTCCGAATTTACCTCAAGGGAGTCATTCCCTTGGATCATGTAGCAATGTTGGTCGGACCCATCTCCACTAGATTTCTCCTCCACAATGTTTGGCGTTTGAAATTTTAGAGAGGTCAAGGTATTCCACACTATAAAGGCGAATCATAATGAGAAACCATAGACAAATATTCTTTACTTAATGTTTGCCTAAGTGCCTCTAGGGCTTGTGTATTAGCCTCTATATGCTTGTTATTACCAAGATAGGATTTCTTAATAGTAGCAAGGTACACATGCATTCCTAGGTTTTTTAGGTACATACTCATTCTAAATTTTCACATATCGATGTTAGAAACATCAAACATGAGAGGGGCAAGGTAACCCATGAGTGTGTAAACAAATAAGTGTGCAAATATAAATGTAGATTAGCTAACCAAGATCTCACTCCTAAGTGATTAAACCTAATATCAGGAGCGTAGACTCTGATACCAATTGAAAGTATACCTAGAGGGGGGTGAATAGTGTAAGGCTAATCTAATGACAAATGATGTGGAATTAAAAATAATTGCAACACACTTAGTGTAATCAAAGAATGTAGCTGAATTCCCAGCGAAGGGCTCTGGACTATCTCCTCTAGTTCCTCTAAATAAGAGTTGAGGTGCTATGTAAAAGCTCTCTTGGTTCAACACAAGTGAGGCACACAAACAATAACAAGTATATATGTATGAATAAACAATATGAAATAATGCAAGGTAAATAAAAAGAGAGAGTATAGAGATAGTGGATCAATCACAAACACAAAGACATGTTTCGAGGTTCGAGCCACTCTACGTCCCCCGCCTTCACACAGAAGGATTTTCACTATATCGTTCACACAGGAGTTCCCACACAGGGAATCTCCACTGAGGATTTGGGTAATACAAATTAGGAGTACACAACTCCTCTCTCCAACAAACACAAACTCTACACAAGAAGCAAGACACAACATCAATCACATCTACACTTAGAAGGATGAGCACTTAGCCAAATAAGATCAACCTCACAATAGAGGGATAAGGCTCAAAGCAAACAATAACCTCAATCACCTCTACACTTAGAGGGATACCAACGCAACCTCCACACTCACCTCTACACAAGAGGGAACTCAAATAAAAGAAGGTGTACACTCTTGGTGGTCTCAACAACCACAAACCAATTTTCTCACAAAAACATGATCCTATAGATAGGATAGATAGATATAGCTCAAGTGTGAGAAAACAAAGAGTTTGGAAAACAAATCACAAAGAAAAACTCTTGGAAAAACTACTAGATGGCTATAGAAATGAAGAACAAAAACCAATTCCCAAAGACTCTATTTTTCTTTGATTTTTCCAACACTTTAAAAGATCTTTATAACCCAAAAACTCTTTGAAAACTTGTTGCTAAAACACTAGGAAAGATAGAGAATTTTGCTCTTGAAATTCTTGGTAAAATGAGCTAAGGAGGGGGTTATTTATAACCCTCCAAAAAATCTGCCCGTTGACAGCCAGGAAAGGGCAAAAATGCCCGCCCGGTCGACCGACCGGTCGACCGGCCAACGGTCATTTTTATACCGACCAGCCCCCACCCGAGAGTGGGGTGCTTTCAGTCGGTCGACCGTGGCGTCGACCAGCCGAATAGGCTGGCCATGTGCACGTCCCCATGCACATCGATCGACCGTGCCGGTCGACCGACCCCTGGTCCGGTCGACCGCCAGTCTGTCTGGCTGGGTTTATAGGATTTAAAACTTAGGTATTTTGATTCCAATTAAATCCCATAAATTCACAAAAATTTCACAAAAAAAGTTCTTTAAGATCTTTGAAATACAAAATATGTGTGACTAAAATTCAACACATATTATAAACAATTTGAACCATTTTTGTGATATAGAAATTAGCCTTTAAACAAAAATCGGTATTTTCTAAAACTTGAATTTTTGAAATGGAAAACCGTTTTCTCAAAACTTATGTAAATACAAAAACATGATATTGAAACAACTTTGAAGCATACTGTATATGGATAGAATCCAATATACATGAAAAATATTATATCTATGTTTTTGACATGAAATCTAAAATCGGTTAAACCAAAAACCAAAACCAACAAACTTTATAACTTGTGTGTATGTGAACTTGAGCATATCAATACTATCTAATTTTACACAAGATCTAAATATAAACTAAACAAACTGAGGTCTTCTTGTCTCCAAGCCGACTCGATCCAAACGTGATCCAATAAGCTTGACTCCAATCGAGTACTAAATGCGATCTTGACGCTCGAGCTCTTGAATCAACACGTGAAAGCTCCAAAACTCCTTTACTGAAGCTAAACACCTACTAATATCTTGATCAAATATCTGGAACTAAATATCACAAGATTATTAGTAAACTATAACTACATGAGTTAATCATCATCAAAACTAGAGTGATGGGCCTCTGGGCTAACAATTGATGCCACCATCCTCCTCGCATTTGCAAGAAGGATAAGATGGACTCTCAGAAAGCCCTCAGAGAATAAGGCATTATCGTATGACCAGACTGAAGCCAGCAAGGAATGTAAGAAGATAATGGTATCACATCTTCTCTGAGGTGTTCTGAGGGAGGGTCCGAACTCCAAAAAGAGGAGTGATTCATCAGCGCACCTAACCGATGAGCTTCTTCTTCTTCTATACTGTACAAGCTATCAGGAAGTGGCTCCAAGCCTCAAGGTCGAAGCTTACCCGCCCAGATCGAGCTGAACTGGAAACCAGACACCTGATCAAGTTAAAGCAAGAATTCTACTTGTCACCCTCAATGGGAGCACCCAGTCACGGTAACTAACGTGTCGTAACAGGCCTTTACGGCTACTAATACGATGCAACCGGCCAGATTCCTATAGAGAAAGAGTCTTCCCTTCGTTCTCCTCCTGTCTCTGTTGCCCAATGGCCTTCCACTCTAGTTTTGATGATGATCAACACTCATGTAGTTATGTTTACTAATATTCTTGTGTTTCTAAGTTTCAGATCATTAACAGGATATTAGTTGGTGATTAGCTTCAACAAGATGATTAGAAGCTATTCATGATGATTCCGGTGCCAAAGCTTAAAGATCATACCTTTGCACTTGGAGAATCACAGAGTTTTGGAGCAAGTCTACTTGAAGATGAAGATCGTCAAGAAGACTTAGGTATCCTAGTTTAGATAGAGTTTTAGATCCATTTGTAAAGCTTAGTTTAGTTGATATGCTCAAATGCACAAATCACACACGTTTTATGATTGAGTTTTAGTTTTCATGAATAGTTTATCAAAACAAGTTTAAATTGATATATGTATAGTTGCTTCATTCTATACATGCATGCTTAATTTTTTAAACAAACTTATTTTGACTATCCTATTCATGTTTTGGAAAATTCTAGTTTGATAAAATACAAGTTTTGTTTTGATAAAATTGGCAAGACACAAAAATGAATTGATATGATATATGTCTTGAAATTTTTATCACAAGTTTGGTTATCAAAGTAAAATGATAAAACAAGTTTTAGAAAAACATATTTTTAGAAAAACAGTTTTTTATTGTGATTAAAACTATTTTTTAGATTTACTGTGAATTTATGGGATTTTTATTGAGTGAAAAGACCTATTTTCAAATCCCGTATCTGTGCAGATCTGCACTGTGCCTGCCAGGCCAGTTCGGTCGACCGGACCGGTCGACCGCACCAAGTGGCCGGTCGACCGGTCGGTCGACCGATGTGCACAGACGTGCACGCTGGCTACATATTGTAGTCGGTCGACCGGACCGGTCGACCGAGTTGAGAGTTCAACTCTCAGGATGTTTCGGTCGACCGGGCCGGTCGACCGCTAGTGCCCAACGGTCACTTTTCTGACCGTTGGCGGTCGACCGGGCCGGTCGATCGACGCCTGTTAGAGCTGCCAGCTCAGCTCTAACGGCTAGTTTTCTGTTTGGCCTATATAAACTCCATCTCTTTGGGGATTTTGGCCAAGTTTTTTAAGGAAAAAATTTCTGGTTTCTAGAGTTTTTAAAACAAGTTTTCAAAAGTGTTTGGGGCTTTAATTCTTCAATCTTTATTATTTTAGGTTTTTGGAAAAATCAAAGAAAAGAATATTTTGGGAGATTTGTCTTGGTTTTCATTCTATATCTTTTGGAAGGATTTTCCCAAGTGATTTTCTTTGTTGCTAGTTTTCCAAACACCTAGTTTTCCACACTTGAGCTATCTTCTATCCTAAACTATTAGGATCTTGTTTTTGTGGAAAAAGATAAGAGAAAAAGAAAGAGAAGTGTTTGAGGTTGTTTGTTGTAAACCTCATTGTTGTAAACCCTCCTTCATTTGTTGTATCCCTCTTCGGTAGAGGTGATCGGAGTGGTATTGGTTGTGAGCCTCTTAGGTAGAGGTGGAGTTTGGTTGTGAGCCTCTTCGGTAGAGGTGTGTGGATTGGTTGTTGTATTGGCTACGGGCCTAACCCCTCGGTTGTGAGGAGGTTGTTGTTGAGAGAGGAGTTTGGTACTCCTAGAGTTGTAAGAAATCCTCTTTGGTAGAGGTTCCCTCGGTGGGAGTTGAGATAGTGGAAATCCTACACGTGGTGTAGGCGGGGATGTAGAGCAAGGTGCTTGAACCTCGAAACAAATCTCGTTGTTTGCGATTGCTCCCATTGTCTCTCAAACTCTCTCTCTTATTTTTGTGCAAAGCATCATACTCATCATCATATCATACTTGCTTGTGTTGAGCATTGATTCATTCATATCTTATACATTGCTTGTGTTGCCTTGCATCTTTTATATTGCAAATTCATTCTTATATGCTTGGCTTGATTGTGTGCATTTCATATTGCTTGGATTGCTTGTGTGTGTGTGCCTAACTTATACTCATCCAACAAGAGCTTCACATAGCGCCTCAACCCATTTCAAGGGGAATCAAGGGGAGTTAGTCCAGAGCCTCGCAAGGGGAATTCGGCTACACTTGTTGTATTGTATTAGTTTGTGCATAATTTGCATTAGCTTTCGCATTTAGCGCACTTAGTTTGCATTTAGTTTCTTAGATTAGCACTAACACCTATTCACCCCCCCTCTAGGTGTTTTTCAATTGGTATCAGAGCTAGTGCTCCTGATACTTAGGCTTAACATCCTAGGAGTGAGATCCATTTGCTTGCTAATCTCATTTGCATTTGCTTGTTTGCACACATCTAGTTTATACCATGGACTTCATGACCCCACCTAGTTATGATCCTTCCAACATTGATATTTGGAAGTATAGGATGTCCATGTACCTAAAAACCCTAGGTTTGCATGTCTTTCTTGCCGCCACCAAGAGATGTTATCTTGGTGATTGCAATCATATAGGGGCCAATGCACAAGCCCTAGAGGCCATTAGAAGCACTTTACCTAAAGAATATATTTATGTGTTTCTAATCTTGATTCCGCTTTTGCAGTGTGGAACAAGTTGACAACAACCACCAACACCTCCAAGCTTCAAGTTCAAATTCTAGAAGAGGAATCTAGTGGAGAATCCAACTCTCAATGCTTCATGGTCCAAGGGAATGACTCCCTTGAGGTATGCTCGGAAACTCCATTAGATAGTGATGATGATGCTAGTTCTTCAAGTAATGATATTGTTGATCCCCATGCTTTGAATGAAGAACTATCTATTGTATGTGAAAAATTAATTGAAAAGTATAAGATTTTGAAAAAGAAAAGTCTAGAAATTGAAAAGAAAATAAGTGTTTGCATTCTAGACTTGATTGTGTTTTGCAAGAAAAGGTTGAGGTCTATAATGAAAGGGATTCATTGAGATCTCAATTGGAACTTGCTTTAAAAGAAAATAATTTTTAAAGTCTAAAAATGATTGTGAAACTCTTTTGAAGAAAAATGAAATTTTGTCTTCTAAAGTTGATTTTGTTTTAAAAGAGAATGTTGCTTTGAAAAACAAAATCATTTCTATTTCAAATGAGTTGAATGTTTGTTTAGATAAGAATATTGTTTTGCAAAATAAAATTGATGAACATGTTTGCCATGCTAGTGTAGCCTCTTCATCTAGACTACCTAATGCATGTACCTCTTCTTCTAGGATTAATGATGATATTTGTATGCTAAAGAAGAGAGTAGATTGTTTGGGCTCCACTATGAGCCAATGTGCTAAGAACCATACACATTTGGAATCCTTGGTTCGAAAGAAACAAGTTCCATCATTTATGCATGCACACCCTTCACGGCATACACATGCTTCACACGGACACCATCAACACAAGTATGCTCATGTGTACACATGTACACATTGTGGACGTAAGGGCCACCTTGCTAAATTTTGTTTTGATAGATTACATACTACTAATTTAGCAAAGAAATTTGTTTGGGTTAGAGAAGGGACTAACCCCCATGGACCCAATAAGATGTGGGTACCAAAGACCACCCCTCCTATTGTTTATGATGTAGGTGTGGGCTCTCACATGACGTGAGAGTGATGACACCTTGGAGTGAATGCGTTCCGGACTTCATGGAAATCAAATTGGATGCATCACTTTCAAGGGAAGATTTGGTGGAGATAACCACCATGTTTTGGAGACAAGGAGAGTTGCTTTTTCGGTTTTGGTAACAATCCTTTACTCCCATTTATTATGTTTACATGCTTTCCACTTCATTGTTTATAGCATGTTTTGATAGTTTATAGCATATTTTTTTTAATGTCTTTGGATTAGTATGTTCATTCCATGTTTATTAGATCCTTGACATACATGTATAGTATTTGAGACACATATGCTTATATGAACCCATATTTAGTGTTCTCACTTTTGTTTAAGCTATAATGTACATCATGAATCTAATACATGTGAATTTACATAGTAATCATGTTTTAGTTTTATCATGATGACTTTTATATTTGTTTTGATGCTTCATGTTTTGAATATATGTTTAGATGTTTGTTTTCATTAAGACTAGTTATATACTTGTACATAGAGTGGGCTACAAATAAATCTATATATGTTGAGCTTGATTGCTTATTTGAACCCATTAGATGTGCTAGTATAGTCTAGTTTTGATGATTCATACATTTCAAACTTGTATTCCATTTTTGGATTTGTTTTATGATTGTGTATTTCACTTCATGTATATGTTTGTATTGCCAAACTTTAAGATATACATGTATACCCCTTGAGTCATTTGCCTTTCATGCAAATCTATATTTGTACTCAATTGTGTTTAAGGGATATGTATGTATACTTCTTGTGTTGACAAATCATACATATACCTTGAAATGAAAATTGCTTTGATGAAAATTTAGCCTTACATGTTTTCATGTTTATGTGTCAATATTTAACTTCATGTATATGTCCATCTTATCCAAACTATTGACTATACATGAGTATCCTTTTTGAGCCACGTGCCTTAATGCATATATCTTGTGGACTCTTTATGTTTTGGATATGTATGTATACATTAGTTTGTATTAGACATACATATGCCTTGAAGATTAGATAGTTTTGATGATTTCGTGTTTTAAGGATTAATTGAGCTTAATGAAAATATTTTTCATGATTATGATCTTCACATATTATTTGTACACTCATATCTATTGCTCATGTTTTGTTTCTCATGAGTTATGCTTTATTGGTTAGAGTGATGATTATCATGTGAATTTCATTTTTGTTTTATTCCTTACTTGAAGGATTTCGTGCTAGTTAACAAGTTTTCCATTTAACTAGTTGCGGTGTTCTTCATTTTGGTAGTGATTTTCAAATAAAACTACATTTTCAAATCTATCTTTGAAAACCCCTACCTTCAAAGGGCGGTAGGATGGGAGATCATGTTCATGTATGCCCTAAATTGAAAATCTTTAAAACTTGAATTATGATTGGGTGGTAGATAATATGATGTATACACTTGAACTTATTGTTATGTCAATTGGTATCATTGAACTCTTTCAATTGGTATCATTTTGATCTTCTTGTATACTCATATATGTTTTGTATGTATGTATGCTTTAAATTCCAAGTATATCAATTTCTATTGGTATCTATTTTTCATACATATATATGTTTGTGTTTATGCTAGTGCTTGAGTTTCAATTTTGTTTAAATTGATTACTTTTAAATTGTTATCAAGACTATGCATGACTTTAGTTTGTATTTCATAAAGGGGGAGAAAATATGATTTTGTATTTCAATTGGTATTTGTACTCCCACACTTTATGATTAAAAGTTGTTTATATGTTTTTAAAAATGAACAATTCTTACAATTGGTATCAATGTTTCTATGTAAAATCTTTTCAATTGGTAAAATATTTACAATTGGTATCATATTTAAGAAATTCAAAATTTGTTTTGGTTTCAAGATTCATGTTTAAGAATTCAAGACTTATGTTTAATTACAATTGGTATTTCCAAAATTTTGTTTAAAGAAAATATTCAAAGTTTTGATTTGTATTTCCTATATGCAAGGAGAGCTTAACATCTCTCTTACATATAGATTCATGTGAGTATATTATAAATTGAGGAGCTTGACAACTCTTCTTTATATGATATACGTGTGTAGGGGGAGCTTCACATCTCCTCTTATGCATTACATAATATGTGTTATGTGAATTGGGGCTTGTCATCCCTTCTTCATGTAATGCATATGTGTAGGGAAGCTAACTTAGCGTCTTCCTCTTCATGAATGTATATAGCATATAACATATATTGATTCTTGTTTATTGGTATCAAGATGCTTCATTGACATATTTTTAATTGATATCATGTTTGTAGTCACCCCTTATTGATTTTGTTTTTTGTTTTAGACAAAAAGGGGGAGAACATTGTTTGCATTGTTTTGATTGACAAAAAGGGGAAGAAAGATTTTTACCCCTCATTTTATCTATGGTTTTGATTGTTTACCCCTTTGTTGATGATTGACAAAAAGGGGGAGAAGTATTTGAGTTTTATATGCATGCTTATGTTTTATATGCATATATTATGTTTTAATCTCAAGAATATTAAGTTTAATTGATATATAGAGTTTGCTTTGTAATTGGTATCTAGAGCTTATTTTGTTTTGAATATTCCATTTGATATCTAGAACCATTTATTGTTTATGCATACGCATGTTTCATGTTTAACATTCATTGCATATATTTATTGTTTATCCCTATGCATGAGTTAAGGGGGAGCTTCCTTGAAGCTTATCTTTAATCCATGCATATATAACTCCATGAGTTTTGTCATCATCAAAAAGGGGGAGATTGTTGGCCCAATGGCCTTCCACTCTAGTTTTGATGATGATCAACACTCATGTAGTTATGTTTACTAATATTCTTGTGTTTCTAAGTTTCAGATCATTAACAGGATATTAGTTGGTGATTAGCTTCAACAAGATGATTAGAAGCTATTCATGATGATTCCGGTGCCAAAGCTTAAAGATCATACCTTTGCACTTGGAGAATCACAGAGTTTTGGAGCAAGTCTACTTGAAGATGAAGATCGTCAAGAAGACTTAGGTATCCTAATTTAGATAGAGTTTTAGATCCATTTGTAAAGCTTAGTTTAGTTGATATGCTCAAGTGCACAAATCACACACGTTTTATGATTGAGTTTTGGTTTTCATGAATAGTTTATCAAAACAAGTTTAAATTGATATATGTATAGTTGCTTCATTCTATACATGCATGCTTAATTTTTTAAACAAACTTATTTTGACTATCCTATTCATGTTTTGGAAAATTCTAGTTTGATAAAATACAAGTTTTGTTTTTGATAAAATTGGCAAGACACAAAAATGAATTGATATGATATATGTCTTGAAATTTTTATCACAAGTTTGGTTATCAAAGTAAAATGATAAAACAAGTTTTAGAAAACATATTTTTAGAAAAACAGTTTTTATTGTGATTAAAACTATTTTTTAGATTTACTGTGAATTTATGGGATTTTTATTGAGTGAAAAGACCTATTTTCAAATCCCGTATCTGTGCAGATCTGCACTGTGCCTGCCAGGCCAGTTCGGTCGACCGGACCGGTCGACCGCACCAAGTGGCCGGTCGACCGGGTCGGTCGACCGATGTGCACAGACGTGCACGCTAGCTACACATTGTAGTTGGTCGACCGGACCGGTCGACCGAGTTGAGAGTTCAACTCTCAGGATGTTTCGGTCGACCGGGCCGGTCGACCGTTAGTGCCCAACGGTCACTTTTCTGACCGTTGGCGGTCGACCGGGCCGGTCGACCGACGCCTGTCAGAGCTGCCAGCTCAGCTCTGACGGCTAGTTTTCTGTTTGGCCTATATAAACTCCATCTCTTTGGGGATTTTGGCCAAGTTTTTTAAGGAGAAAAATTTCTGGTTTCTAGAGTTTTTAAAACAAGTTTTCAAAAGTGTTTGGGGCTTTAATTCTTCAATCTTTATTGTTTTAGGTTTTTGGAAAAATCAAAGAAAAGAATATTTTGGGAGATTTGTCTTGGTTTTCATTCTATATCTTTGGAAGGATTTTCCAAGTGATTTTCTTTGTTGCTAGTTTTCCAAACACCTAGTTTTCCACACTTGAGCTATCTTCTATCCTAAACTATTAGGATCTTGTTTTTGTGGAAAAAGATAAGAGAAAAAGAAAGAGAAGTGTTTGAGGTTGTTTGTTGTAAACCTCATTGTTGTAAACCCTCCTTCATTTGTTGTATCCCTCTTCGGTAGAGGTGATCGGAGTGGTATTGGTTGTGAGCCTCTTAGGTAGAGGTGGAGTTTGGTTGTGAGCCTCTTCGGTAGAGGTGTGTGGATTGGTTGTTGTATTGGCTACGGGCCTAACCCCTCGGTTGTGAGGAGGTTGTTGTTGAGAGAGGAGTTTGGTACTCCTAGAGTTGTAAGAAATCCTCTTTGGTAGAGGTTCCCTCGGTGGGAGTTGAGATAGTGGAAATCCTACACGGTGGTGTAGGCGGGGATGTAGAGCAAGGTGCTTGAACCTCGAAACAAATCTCGTTGTTTGCGATTGCTCCCATTGTCTCTCAAACTCTCTCTCTTATTTTTGTGCAAAGCATCATACTCATCATCATATCATACTTGCTTGTGTTGAGCATTGATTCATTCATATCTTATACATTGCTTGTGTTGCCTTGCATCTTTTATATTGCAAATTCATTCTTATATGCTTGGCTTGATTGTGTGCATTTCATATTGCTTGGATTGCTTGTGTGTGTGTGCCTAACTTATACTCATTCAACAAGAGCTTCACATAGCGCCTCAACCCATTTCAAGGGGAATCAAGGGGAGTTAGTCCAGAGCCTCGCAAGGGGAATTCGGCTACACTTGTTGTATTGTATTAGTTTGTGCATAATTTGCATTAGCTTCCGCATTTAGCGCACTTAGTTTGCATTTAGTTTCTTAGATTAGCACTAACACCTATTCACCCCCCCTCTAGGTGTTTTTCAGTCTCCTCTCCTTTTCTTTCCTCCATCTGATGAAAAGAGAGAAAGAAAGCATGGCAGACCGCTGAAGGTATAAACTACAATGAAACTAGGTTTTTGTTGGACGATGGAGAAGCTTAGAGAAGTTGGAGATGACTTTTTTCCTCTTAGAACTTCCCAAATTTGTAAAAATCACTTAAAGGGGGGTGAATAGGAGATATGCTAATCAAAATGCGAAAATACAACAATTTATATTAACAACTAAAACGATCAACTCAAACAAGAAGTGAAGCTGAAGTCCCAATGAAGGGCTCTAGAAATTCTCCTCTCAATTCCTTTTGAACAAGAGTTGGGGTGCACAATTGCCCTCTTACTTAGATGTGGAAAATTAGTAAACTAAGAACAACAGAAATAGAGCAAGTAGTATGAAACTAGAGCAAAATGAAATAAAGCAATATAGAGCAAGTAGAAAATATACAAGAGTAAGAGAGATGGCAATCACAAATACAAAGAATTTATTTCGAGGTTCGAGCAACCTGCTCTACATCCCCGCCTTCACCACGTGAAGGTTTTTTACTATCCACTAAGGATTTTCACAAAAGACTCAATACAACGGTCTACACAAGACCCGAAGCTCCAATTCCAACCTTCATCCCTCGACATAAGGGGTGAGCATAAAGCCAATGAAGTTTACAATCACTTAGTGACCACAAAGATCACAAAATTTCTCTCAATACAACTTCCTATAACATAGAGTAAAGAATTGAAACTCAAAAAATTTGTGAGAGAAAAATCAATGAGAATTGAATCTTTGAAAGCTAAAAAACTTGTAGAAATGATTGGAAATGAGAACTATTTTGAACCTTGAAACTTTGAAAATTTTCTAGAATTTTTCAAATAATTTTCAGCGAACTTTTATTGATTTTCTTGATGCATAATCATCTACAAATGACCCCTATTTATAGGTAATAAGTAAATATCATTAAAGAATTAATCTGGGCTTTAAATACCTAATAATACACTAATAAAGTGAAATATACCCATTTGAGAATAAAACAAAATAGTTTAAATCAAAAAAAATCCGTTGGAAATCAAAATTTCAAATTTGAACACTTTGGTTGTCGACCAGCCGTGACTATTTTAAAATACCCATTGCTAGCAGTCAACCGGGCGGTTAACCGAGCCACAAACAGAGAGCTGTGTAAATGAGCTCAGTTTTGGCGGTCGACCATCCAGAATGGCCAAACACACTGCCAAAGCATTGGTCTACTAGGCAGTTGAGCGACCCCATGTGCACAGACACGCATGTGTCTGTGTGCACATTCGGTCGACCGCTCGACCAGGCACAGTGCAGATTACTCTACACACTAGGGTGGTTGACCATCCGGACCCAAAAATCCCCATTAATTTTGTTTTCAAAATTCTTTTTAAAGGTTTTGATAATTTTGTAAAATTATATAAACAATAAAATATTTTTGAGTAGGATTAACATTATGAAATATATGCATATGAAGAGAGATAAAATGTTGATAAAAAATATATCATGTGTTTATTAAAAGCTAAATTGAACAAAACTTGTTAGAAAAATCTTATGTGTGTATAAAGCTTCTTGAGCATCCAATCCTATACTCTAAACTTAAATATTCTAAATCTTATAATGATTATTTTATTTTCAAGTCTTCTTCAAGTAAGCTTCTCCAAATATCCATGCTTTGATCTTCCAGACTTGAATCTCATGCTTGAATCTGCTTGAACACTCTGATACCTTCCTTTCGAGGAAGATTGGAATTTACCCTTAACTCTTGAATCATGTTAACTAAAAAATACTTGAACTTAATTAGTACTTCATAACACATGAGTTTTATAATTATTAAAATAAAAATGGTAATTGTATCCTTGGGCCAACAATCTTCCTCTTTTGATGATGACAAAACTCATGAGTTATTTATAAAAAATGTGAAGAGCTTGAAAAAGCTCTCCTAAAATTATACTTATATAAAATCAAGTTCAACATTACTAAAAGATATAGTAATAATAAGCAAGTCACATGCATATCAATAAATTCAACAATTTAGAACAATATGCATAAACAACCATTCATCCATCCGTTCTTCCAACAACCCAAAAAGGTAGCAATAACGAATAAGATAACTAACTCAATATTGCATAAAACATGAGAATGGATTTAAAATTAAATAACTCAAAAACTTCTTCTCCCCTTTTTTGTCATGCATCAAAAAAAGAGATAAATGATACCAATTTTGAAAAACAAAAGAAGTTTTGAAATAAAAGATACGAATTGCAATAATAAAACAAAGTTATATATCAATTGAAAACCCATAGAAATTTGAAACTCCAAACATAAAAATCAAGTTATCATGATACAAACATTTAATTCATTACAAATAAAAGAAAATCTATTGTAATCAAGAGGTTTTGTAAAAATTTCGGCCAATTGAAATCAGTAGAAATATAATCAATTTCTATATCGCCTTTTCTCATAATGATCTCTAAGAAAGTGATATCGAATTTCTATATATTTGATCTTACTATATTGATTTGCATTTTTGGTCATATAAATAGTACTAGTATTATCACAATAAATGTTAATATGATCATAATGCAAATCCTAAATTAAGGAGAGTATGTTTCATCCAAAAGACTTGTGCACAACAAACCCCAGCCACAACATACTCCATCTCGGTGGTTGAGAGGGCCACAACATACTCCATCTCGGTGGTTGAGAGGGCCACATAATTTTATTTCATGGAAGACCATGAAATAAGATAATTTTTAAGAAATTGACAAGTTCCACTAGTACTCTTCCTATCCACTCTACAATTGGCATAATCGGCATCCGAATAACACGTCATATGAAGTTATGTGATCTTCGGATATCACAAGCCAATACCAATAGCGTCCTTAAGATATTCAATAATGTGTTTTACCGCAATAAAATGAGATTCTTTAGGACAAGATTGGAAACTAGCAAAAATAAAAACACTAAACATAATATCTGACCTATTTGCCGTCAAATAAATCAAAGTACTAATCATGCTATGGTATAATTTGATGTCAACACTTTTATCTTGTTCTTCCTTATCAAGCTTGGTTGTAGTAGGCATCGAAGTCTTGCTAATCTTCGCATTCTCTAGCCCAAACTTCTTGTTTAGTTTTTTTGGTGTACTTGGTTTGATCAACGAAGACTCCGTCACTCTTTTGCTTGATTTGGATCCAAGAAAGTAGTTTAGCTCTCCTTTCATACTCATTTCAAATCTTCCTTCATACTCAATTAAAAATCCTTGTAAAATTTTTCATTAGTAGAGCAAAAATAATATCATTAACATAAATTTATATTATCAAAATATCATTATTAACATGCTTAGTAAACAAGGTGGCACCTACTTTTCCCTTAACAAAATTCTTATTATTATTTAGCCTATCATACCAAGCTCTTGGGCTTGTTTCAATTCATATAAAGCTTTTTCTAATTTAAAAACATAATCAGGATATGTAGGATCAACAAACACGTGGGTTGTTCAATATACACCTCCTCCTCACTGAAACTATTTAGAAAAACACTTTTAACATCCATTTGAAACAATTTAAAAGCTTTAAATGAGGCATAAGCAAGGGTCATCCGTATGGCTCTGAGCCGCACCACGGGGTGCGAAGGTATCTCAAAATCGATTCCCTTGATTGTAACCTTGAGCCATTAGCCTCGCCTTGTTTCTAACTATATTACCCATTTATCCAACTTGTTTCTAAAGACCCATTTAGTTCCAATTGTTGGCTATCATAGGGCAAGATACCAAACTTGGTTACGCTCAAATTGATTAAGCTCCTCTTGTATTGCAAGTAACCAATATGGGTCGCCCTTGGTCTTGATGATGTTTTTGGGTTCAATGTGTGAAATGAAAGCAGAATGATCCTAAATATCATGAAGTTTGGATCTACTAGTTACTCCCTTTGATATATTACCTATGATGAGATCTTTGAGATGACTTAAAACATATCCCCAATCTTTCGAAAGTGGTTGAGTTGATTCCACTTCAACTTCTTGAATTTCACCATTTGCATCATCTTTTGGCTTTTCTTTTTCTTGTACCGGTGAGTCCTTCATAGACTCTTCCCCTATCCTCACCTAAAAAATCAATCTCACATTCTACAAGATTCTTCACAAGAGAGTTAGATTCCTCAAACTTCACATGTACAGATTCCTCAATAATTAGAGTTGATCTATTAGAAACTCTATATGCCTTGCTAGTGTTAAAATAGCCAACAAAAATAGCTTTATAAGACTTGGCATCCATTTTTTGTAAATTATCTGTAACGCCCCGATCCGGCGGGTACAGGGACGTCACTGTGACGTATATACGCAAGTTAGAAATACCCTCACGTATATACGCTAAGCATCAGTACAGACAAGAATCAGAGTACGGAAGCACGTGGTGCATTATACATTCCAACACATGAGTACAGTTACAAAGTTATCACCAGATGTGATCCAATATTATAATAATATTACATCACCAATATGGCGCAAATGCGAGAATACAAAGGGGTATACAGATATAAACAGTACAAAAAGAGGCTCAGAGTCATAACAAGAAAACTCTAGAGCCGAGCAGGGGGGCTGGAAGGATGAGGCTCTGAACGATCTGCTGGAGATCCACGCTACCACTGCGCCACTCTGATCAGCAACTGGGAGAATCCACACGCTCCAAGCTCCAAAACCTGGACATGAGGATCCAGAGGAGTCAGAACTCCCCGGCGAGTGGTGATGCGAAAGCCAAGTGGCGAGCATAGATAAGCACATGTGTATCGATAAATCCAAGTCATAATTATGCATTGAAAATCGTGTCGTGAGTATCAGCATACAGGAACAAGTAGAGAGGCAGTAATCGATATCAAGCTGGGAACATGTATGATATAAGGTGATAAGAGCAGGAGACTGGTGGAGTAGAACACGAGTGGTAAAGCAGGATGCAAGCAGGTATAATATAGTAATCATAAAACTGGAAATCTGAAGTAAAGCCCGATACAAGCAAACATGGCAAAGCATACTATGGACCCATAGCTGGCATCTTATTATAATTGGGCTGTCTAAGTTGTAGGTTTTGTATGCGTCCCATTCCACATACTTCTACTTACAACTTATAGAGCAAGTTATTTGGAAACTGATAAAGTTCGATGAATCATGTTTCGGATGGGCCCCGTACATGCCCGGGACAACAGTCCAGGAGTATCCGGTGCTGAGCCGGAACGTACCGCTAGGTACCGGAACTTATTTACGCCCGAACAGGAATAGAATATCGCAGATCCTATAGAAATAGGCCTAGGGCGTGTGCATACCCGGCAGGAATAAACAGGAGTAGGGGTGCCAGCACACCTCACGGAATCCCTGGTGGCCGCCAGGTGATCCCTCAAGTATGTGGCCACGCGTGACTCGATTAGACCACCATAAACATGATTAATCAGGGCACATCAGTTTTCCCCAAACCGGGTGCAAGTTGTCTTATTATAATTTAATATATAGTTAGCAATTCACAGGAATAAAAGGATCAAGACATGATAAGGAATTCAGGAGTACATGTATACTATAGATTCGGGTCACTGTATATATAATACAGGGTAAGAGGCACATGATTCAAGTCACAGTATGTAATACAGGATAACAAGTATAGTATTCCCGTAAATGTGATAATCACAGGTCAGGTATTAATATGTCAAGAGGCAGGTGATAAGTCATGTCATAACGAGGAGCAAGTGATATGAGATAATATAACGGGAGCAGGTGTCCAGTAGTAGCATGGTAAATGATAACACATCAGTTGTCAAGTGATACATAATGCAAATACAAGTCGATCTGATAAAAGGAGAAATCGAATGGAGGCGAGGACACTCGCCTAAATATGAAAAATACTGTGAAATCCCTGATCTCCTGAATCCAGGAACCAACGCGTAAACGCGTTAAAGGGAAAGTGATAGAGAGAGGAGAAAATAAAGAGAGAGAAAGAGAATGAGAGAGAGGAGAGAGAATGTGAGAGCTAGAGAGAAGTCCATGGAGACAGAGTACAGGGAGAAAATTGTGTACAGGGGACGCGAGTTTGAGAGTGAGACGCGGGAGGCGCAGACGCGGGAGTCGCGTCGCGTAGATACCACAAACGCGAGGTTCGAGACCCGCGTTCAAGTAAGGACACGAGAACAACGCAGACGCGAGCATGAGCCCCGCGTCACGTTAACATAAGAACGCGAGGATCGCGTTAAGGAATTGCTTAGACGCAGGGTGACTCCGCGTCTAGCAATTAACAGAGAGAAAGAGAGAGACAGGGAGATAAGAAAGTGAGAGACGCACAGAGTGAGAGGGACGCAAGGATGAGGCTGAGAGGGGGACGCATGTTTTTGGGAGAAAAGGGGGAGACGCAAGGAAGGAAATAAAGGAAAGAAAGAAAGAAAGAAGGAAAGAAAAGAGAAGGAAAGAAAGAAAGAAAGAAAGAAGGGAAGAAAAGAAAGAAGGAAAGGAAAGAAAAGAAAGAATAATGAAGGGGGGATGGTCGGTCATGGCCGGCGGTCACCGGCGGCGGCCGGAGTTGGCCGAAAGGTGGCCAAAGCAATGTGTGGAGGGGTGCAAGTGTAGTTAAAATGGAAAAATTGGAGTTTTGAAAACGAGGCTTCGGAGAACGAAGCTTTAGCTCGTTGGAAAGAGAATGACGAGGAGAAGAAGATGGTGTGTTTGGTGGTGATCAAGGTGGTGTAGATGATGGTAGAAATGGTGATGAAGCTTTGGAGGTAATGAGTTGTTTTGGTGGAAAAAGAGGAAGAAGCAGGTGGTGTGGTGGTGTTGTGGTTGTTGGGATGGTGGAGGAGATGGAGGAGAAAAGGGTGGAGGAGTTGGTGGTGGAAATGGAGGGGAGAGTGGTCGGCCATGGGAACATTGGGAAGGTAAGGGGGCGGCTCATGGATGCTGCCATCTTCTCTGTTGGCTGCTGGAAACAAAGAAGAAGAAAGAAAGAATAATGAAAGAAAGAGAAAGAAAGTGGGGGTTTATATATAAAGGAGTTTGGAGGAATTACAAGTTTGCCATTGGGATTTCTTATATATAATGAGACTTGCGTCTCCATCTCCCAAACGCATCTCCCAAACTTGTGTCTAGGCCAAAAAGAGCCAAACGCGGAAATTAAAGCCGCGTCCAGCAGAAAACGCGAAAGTCGCGTTAGTCAGAAAAGACAAGAAAGCATGGTTGATAAGATTCAGAATTGATCTTTCAGGACAAGCATTAAATGCAGTATGGAGAGCATTCCTGCATTAAATATTGACCCAGGTTGGTGAAACTCGCGTCTAGCAAGGAGAGAGAAAAATGGAAAAAGAGAAAAGTCGAATATCTGGATAAAATTCCGGTATCTGGGAAAACACCGAAAACTCCGGAAAAGTCCAAACATGAAGTAGTTTGAAAAGCTTCCAAAAAATTCTCAAAAATAATAAATATTATATAAAATTTTTGGTGAAATCAATTTTCAGGAATTCAATCTCATTTTCAAAATAAAAATCCTGAAGTCAACAGTCAATACCGGTCTATACCGGGTCGGCCGGATTTTGATAAAATCTGAAAAATCTCAGAAAATGCCTAAAAGGAGAAAATATAATTTTAAGAAGTAATATGAAAATAGAATCCAGAAATTTGATTCCAATTGTAAACTAAAATTCCTGAAATCAACCAGCGAACTGGCCGACACCAAATCCAAGGGAATTTTGATAAATTCAGAAAATTCTCAGAAAAAGTATTTAGATAGAAAATGTGATTTTAAAAAGTTACAGAAAAGCTGTTTTAAAATTTCAACTCCGTTTGTAAATTAAAAATCTGAGAATCAAGCAGCAGTATTGATCGCCCCGGTTTTGAAGATTTACAACTTAATTCAGAAAAATTTCAGAAAATCATGAAAAATCTAGAATATTGGAAAACGATATTTGAAACTAAAATCGGTCAAATTAGAATACCAGAAAGTCTAAATCGAGTAACACTCTAGGTCGGTCCCCCGGTTCAGACTAGGGCTGACTCCGAGTTCACGAATCCCAATCCAAGGCAAAACAATCATATAAATAATTCATAAAGAAAAATAAATACGGGAAGTAAATCGAAAAATACGATCGAAAAATCTAAATACGTAACTAAGTACGTATTCCGGGAGTGGGGTGTTACATTCCATCCACCTTACAAAAAATTGCGTCCTCGCAATTTTGATAAGGGGTAAAATGAACACAAAAGGGGACAAGGACAGAAATTATACCAATCAAGATATGAATCACTGCAGGTAGGGCTCTCAAGTTGACTGAATAACACTCGGAATATAGACATCTTCTGCACTTCCGGCTGTATAAGTCTTTGAATGATACCAAATAAAACTGATCTGATATCTTTGCTTTATAATAGAACTTCAGCTGTAATGCATATTTGATAGCTCTCCGAGAATAAGCCAGAATACTGAAGATAAAGGAAACCTTGATACTGCTGAGCATAATAAAGAACACCGATAATTTAAGAATTCTGAAGACCCGACATTAATCACTCTGAAGGATATAGCCAAGAATAGAGAATAACCATAGAAAATCTGGATACCGCCTTCTGAAAGATAACCCGATTGTTGATCAATTCTGAGAATGCCCGAGCACGATAGAGTTAGCCGAAGAGATCATATGATAGCTTCATTTAGAACCAGCCACTATCTCTCTAGTATAACCATATCTTAAGTTGGTATAAAAGCTATGAAAAACCAAAACAGTGGAAAGATGGAAAAGATTAGGAATCAAAGAAAGGATGATCAAGATAGAATAGATAACTCTATACTTGTAGTTGGACTATATAACCGGGATCTATGCATTCCAGCTGCAAATTTCTTTACCATTATTTGTCGTCTGGACGTACTGAGGATGCGAGAGCCTAAGCTCTGATACCACCCTATAACGCCCCGATCCGGTGGGTACGGGAACGTCACTGCGACGTATATACGCAGGTCAGAAATACCCTCACGTATATACGCTAAGCATCAGTATAGGTAAGAATCAGAGTACGGAAGCACGTGGTGCATTATACATTCCAACACATGACTACAGTTACAAAGTTATCACCAGATGTGATCCAATATTATAATAATATTACATCACCTATATGACGCAAATGCGAGAATACAAAGGGGTATACAGGTATGAACAGTACAAAAAGAGGCTCAGAGTCATAACAAGAAAACTCTAGAGCCGAGCAGGGAGGCTGGAAGGATGAGGCTCTGAACGGTCTGCTGGAGATCCACGCTACCGCTGCGCCACTCTGATCAGCAACTGGGAGAATCCACACGCTCCAAGCTCCAAAACCTTGACATGAGGATCCAGAGGAGTCAGAACTCCCCGGCGAGTGGTGATGCGAAAGCCAAGTGGCGAGCAAAGATAAGCACATGTGTATCGATAAATCCAAGTCATAATTATGCATTGAAAACCGTGTCGTGAGTATCAGCATACAGGAATAAGTAGAGAGACAGTAATCGATATCAAGCTGGGAACATGTATGATATAAGGTGATAAGAGCAGGAGACTGGTAGAATAGAACACGAGTGGTAAAGCAGGATGCAAGCAGGTATAATATAGTAATCATAAAACCGAAAATCTGAAGTAAAGCCTGATACAAGCAAACATGGCAAAGCATACTATAGACCCATAGCTGGCATCTTATAATAATTGGGCTGTCTAAGTTGTAGGTTTTAGTATGCGTCCCATTCCACATACTTCTATTACAACTTATAGAGCAAGTTATTAGGAAACTGATAAAGTTCGATGAATCATGTTTCGGATGGGCCCCATACATGCCCGGGATAACGGTCCAGGAGTATCCGGTGCTGAGCCGGAACGTACCGCTAGGTACCGGGACTTATTTACGCCCGAACAGGAATAGAATATCGCAGATCCCATAGAAATAGGCCTAGGGCGTGTGCATACCCGGCAGGAATAAACAGGAGTGCGGGTGCCAGCACACCCCAGGGAATCCCTGGTGGCCGCCAGGTGATCCCTCAAGTATGTGGCCACGCGTGACTCGATAAGATCACCATAAACATGATTAATCAGGGCACATCAGTTTTCCCCAAACCGGGTGCAAGTTATCTTATTATAATTTAATATGTAGTTAGCAATTCACAGGAATAAAAAGATCAGGACATGATCAGGAATTCAGGAGTACATGTATACTATAGATTCGAGTCACTGTATATATAATATAGGGTAAGAGGCACATGATTCAAGTCACAGTATGTAATACAGGATAACAAGTATAGTATTCCCGTAAATGTGATAATCACAGGTCAGGTATTAATATGTCAAGAGGCAGGTGATAAGTCATGTCATAACGAGGAGCAAGTGATATGAGATAATATAACGGGAGCAGGTGTCCAGTAGTAGCATGGTAAATGATAACACATCAGTTGTCAAGTGATACATAATGCAAATACAAGTCGATCCGATAAAAGGGGAAAATCGAATGGAGGCGAGGACACTCGCCTAAATACGAAAAATACTGTGAAATCCCTAATCCCCGGAATCCAGGAACCAACGCGTAAACGCGTTAAAGGGAAAGTGATAGAGAGAGGAGAAAATCAAGAGAGAGAAAGAGAATGAGAGAGAGGAGAGAGAATGTGAGAGCTAGAGGAGAAGTCCATGGAGAGAGAGTACAGGGAGAAAGATTGTGTACAGGGGGACGCGAGTTTGAGAGTGAGACGTGGGAGGCGCAGACGCGGGAGTCGCGTCGCGTAGATGCCACAAACGCGAGGTTCGAGACCCGCGTTCAAGTAAGGACACGGGAACAACGCAGACGTGAGCATGAGCCCCACGTCACGTTAACACAAGAACGCGAGGATCGCGTTAAGAAATTGCTTGGACGCGGGGTGACTCCGCGTCTAGCAATTAACAGAGAGAAAGAGAGAGACAGGGAGATAAGAAAGTGAGAGACGCACAGAGTGAGAGGGACGCAAGGATGAGGCTGAGAGGGGGACGCATGTTTTTGGGAGAAAAGGGGGAGACGCAAGGAAGGAAATAAAGGAAAGAAAGAAAGAAAGAAGGAAAGAAAAGAGAAGGAAAGAAAGAAAGAAGGGAAGAAAAGAAAGAAGGAAAGGAAAGAAAAGAAAAGATAGAAGAATGGAAGGGGGATGGTTGGTCATGGCCGTAAAGGTGGCCGAAGCAATGTGTGGAGGGGTGCAAGTGTAGTTAAAATGGAAAATTTAGAGTTTTAGAAATGAGGCTTCGGAGAACGAAACTTTAGCTCGTTGGAAAGAGAATGACGAGGAGAAGAAGATGGTGTGTTTGGTGGTGATCAAGGTCGTGTAGATGATGGTAGAAATGGTGATGAGGCTTTGGAGGTAGTGGGTTGTTTTGATGGAAAAAGAGGAAGAAGAAGGTGGTGTGGTGGTGTTGTGGTTATTGGAATGGTGGAGGAGATGAAGGAGAAAAAGGTGGAGGAGTTGGTGGTGGAAATGGAGAGGAGAGTGGTCGGCCATGGGAAGGTAAGGGGGCGGCTCGTGGGTGCTGCCATCTTCTCTGTTGGCTGCTGGAAACAAAGAAGAAGAAAGAAAGAATAATGAAAGAGAGAGAAAGAAAGTGGGGGTTTATATATAAAGGAGTTTGGAGGAATTACAAGTTTGCCATTGGGATTTCTTATATATAATGAGACTTGCGTCTCCATCTCCCAAACGCATCTCCCAAACTTGCGTCTAGGCCAAAAAGAGCCAAACGCGGAAATTAAAGCCGCGTCCAGCAGAAAACGCGCGTTAGTCAGAAAAGACAAGAAAGCATGGTTGATAAGATTCAGAATTGATCTTGCAGGACAAGCATTAAATGCAGTATGGAGAGCATCCCTGCATTAAATGTTGAACTCAGGTTGGTGAAACTGACGTCTAGCGAGGAGAGAGAAAAATGAAAAAAGAGAAAAGTAGAATATCTGGATAAAATTCCGGTATCTGGGAAAACACCGAAAACTCCGGAAAAGTCAAAAAATGAAGTAGTTTGAAAAGCTTCTCAAAAATTCTCAAAAATAATAAATATTATATAAAAATTTTGGTGAAATCGATTTTTAGGAATTCAATCTCATTTTCAAAATAAAAATCCTTAAGTCAACAATCAATATTGGTCTATAACGGATCGGCCGGATTTTGATAAAATCTGAAAAATCTCAGAAAATGCCTAAAAGGAGAAAATATAATTCTAAGAAGTAATATGAAAATAGAATCCAGAAATTTGATTCTAATTGTAAACTAAAATTCCTGGAATCAACCCACGAATTGGTCGACACCAAATCCAGGGGAATTTTGATAAATTCAGAAAATTCTCAGAAAAAGTATTTAGATAGAAAAATGTGATTTTAAGAAGTTACAGAAAAGCCGTTTTTAGAATTTCAACTCCGTTTGTAAATTAAAAATCCGAGAATCAAGCAGCAGTATTGGTCGACCCCGGTTTGAAGATTTACAACTTAATTCAGGAAAATTTCAGAAAATCATAAAAAATCTAGAATATTAGAAAACGATATTTGAAACTGAAATCGGTCAAATCAGAATATCAGAATATCTAAATCGAGCAACACTCTAGGATCGGTCCCCCGGTTCAGATTAGGGCTGACTCCGAGTTCACGAATCCCAATCCAAGGCAAAACAATCATATAAATAATTCATAAAGAAAAACAAATACATGAAGTAAATCAAAAAATACGATCAAAAAATCTGAATACGTAACTAAGTACGTATTCCGGGAGTGGGGTGTTACATTATCCTTAGCATTCAAAACAAAATATTTACACCCAAAAACTTTGAAATATGAAACATTTGATTTTCTTAAATAATAAATCTCAAAAGGAGTTTACTTGAATTTTTGCAAAAATAAACTCTATTAGATATGTAACATGATGTGTTTTCAGCATCGGCTCATAAGTATTGAGGGAGTCCTATTCACTAATCGTAATTCTAGCCATATTTTGGAGAGTTTTATTCTTTTTTGCGATAACTCTATTTTGTTGTAGAGTTTTAGGACATGAAAGCTCATGTTTAATTTCATTTTTTCATACTAAGTAATAAAAGAGTGATTAATAAACTTACCCCATCTATCACTTCTAATACAGAAAATCAAAATTTTTTTCAACTCTTTTTCAAAAAAATGAAAATGCGATAAAGTTTCATCTTTGTGTTCCAAAAAGTAAACCAATGTAAACCTTGAAAAATTATCAACAAGAATGAAAATAAAATGATTACCACTTAGACTTTTGATTTTGGTCGGATCAAACAAATCCATGTGAATTAGTTTTAATGATCGTGATGTCATGATATCCTTAATGGATTTTTAAAAGAACTTAGTTTGTTTTTCAAGTTGTCACATATCACAAATACAGTCCTTTTAAAATCTTAATTTTGAGATACCCTTCACCACTTTCTTAGAATCAATATGAGATAGATGACCAAAAGAAATATGACCCAGCCGTCTATGCCATAACCAAAAATCTTCATTATAAGTGGCTAAACATGTAACATCGCATATAAATTTATTATATCAATAATATAAAAATTATTTTCACGAAAGCGGAATGAAAATTACTATTCTATCAACTATATCACAAGTAAAGTTATAAAAAATAACCCTTAAGTTTTTGTAACACAATTGATTAATTCTTAATAGATTATGTTTTAGACCTTCAATCAAAGCACCATTTTCAATTAAAGGAGATGTATCAATCTTTATATTACCTATACCAACGGTTTTACCCTTGGAATCATCTCCGAAGGTGACGTCGCCACCTTCACTTGACCTTGATGGAGTTGCAAAGTTGTTGATATCCTATGTCATATGTTGTGAGTAACCATTATCAAGGTATCACCGCTTCCTACGTAATGGGGTCTTGGTGTGTACCTATATTATTTAATGTAGTTGTTGACTTTGATACCCAAATCTTTTGTGTTCTAAAATATTAATGTTTCGAACTCAAACATGATTATTTGAAACATTTAATCTATCATAACAAAACTTCGCCAAGTGATCTTTTCAACCACAATCGGTGCATGAGCACACCTTGGCATACATAAATGTATGGTGTATGTTGTGTGCATGATGAGTATGTTGTGTTTATGTGTGAGCATGATGGTGTGTGCATGTGAAACATGTGATTGTGGTTTCCTTTCAGCTTGCCTCTTTGGAAACATAGCTTCTAACTTAACTTTATCAAACTCACATTTTTTTAAAATATTACTTAAAGTGTTTATCTTATTTTTTATCAAAGAAATTTCATTTTCATCGATGCAAAAAAAATTAACTTTATATGAAACCTTATAAGCATCAAAATCTTTTTGAGTCTTTTGAAGAGAAATAGATAAAATTTTCTTTTCTTTAGAAACAACAATCAACTAATTTTGCTAAAGCTCATTTTCTTTCTTTGTTTCTAATACTCTTTTTTAGAGAATCATAATTGTTCGAAAACTCTCCTAGTTCATCTATGGATAAATCATAATCATCAAGAGTGGTTTTCGAAAATATCTTAGTTGTGTTACCATTAGCTGTGTCCATATCTTCCTCAGATTTACTCTCCGAATCTCATGTAGTTCAAGACTTTTTTCTTGTAGGGCTTCTTGGAGGTAGTGTGTTTGCTCTTTTTTCTGGGCACTCGGTAACGATATGATCCGGCTTTCTATAATTATGGAAAATAATCTCTCTTTCCTCCTTCCCTTACCATCTTATTCAATAGTTGAATTTTGTCTTGTGGTACATTCTCCTTACATTCTTCACGAGGAGAGATAATTATTCATCATCTTCTTGTTCATCTTCATCGTCGTCGGAGATGAATAGAGTAGACGTAAAGTCAAGTATTTTCTTCTTTTGAGGTGCCTTCTCTTCCTTACTTTTCTTTCCAATTCATGGGTCTTAATATTACCTAGAACCAATGAACTCCATCTTCTCCTTGTTATTAATCTCCTTCAAGGTTGGACTTGACTTCCCAAGAGGGTGGAAGAGCCGGAATCACCTCCCTCACTTTTTGTTCATTATCATTTGAGTCACTAAAAGAAGCAAGACCATTAATAATTTTAGTAAATTTTGTAATCCTCTCATCAATAGTTTCATTTTCATCCATGCAAAATTCTCATATTGATAACGCAGAAGATCTATTTTAGCTCTTTGGACTTGTGATGTTCCCTCATGAGTTTCAACTAATGTGACCAAATTCATATACAGTTTTACAATGAATTACTTTAAAGATACCATCATCATTCAAAGTTTGTAATAACGCATATTGTGCTTTAGCATTAGCATCAAATTTCTTAACGGTAATATCGGACCAAGTGTCCTCAAAACTCTCGGGAAAAACAAATGATTTAGTTAATGTCTTTGCAACCCGGCTACCTAAGAATTGTAAAAATATGATTATCTTAACCTTCCATGTGAAAAAGTTAAGGCCATCAAACTTGACAGGGGTCTTAATACCTTCGACCATGGATGCAAGTATGTGAAGCGAATAAAGTGATTAGCAAATGATAATTTCTTTAAGGTGATTAAACCCAAAAACTAGAATCCAAGCTCTGATACTAATTGAAAATTATCTAGAAGGGGGTGAATATGTGATATACTAATCAAAATGCGAAAATACAATAATTTAAATTACAATCAAAACAGTCAACTCAAAATAAAAAGTGAAGCCGAATTCTCAATGAAGAGCTCTAGAACTTCTCCTCTCAACTCCTCTAGAATAAGAGTTGAGGTGCACAATTGCCTTCTTACTTAGATGAGAAAAACCGGTTAACTAAGAACAATAGAAATAGAGCAAATAGTATGAAACTAGAGCAAGATGAAATAAAGTAATATAGAACAAGTAGAAAGTATGCAAGAGTAAGAGAGATGACATTCACAAACACAAAGAATTTATTTCGAGCTTCAAGCAACTTGCTTAATGTTCCCGCCTTCACTGTATGAAGGATTTTCACTATCCACCAAGGATTTTTATAAAGGAGTCAATACAATAGTCTACACAAGACCTAGGGTTCTAACTCCAATCTTCACTCCTCTATACAAGAGATGAGCATAAAACCAATGAAGTTTATAATCACTTAGTGACCACAAAGATCACAAAACTTTCCTCAATACAACTTCCTATAGTATAAAGTAAAGAATTGAAGCTCAAGAAGTTTGCGAGAGAAAATAAGTGAGAATTGAATCTTTGAAAGCTAAAAAACTTGTAAAAATGATTGGGAATGATAGCTCTTTTGAAACTCGAAACTTTGAAATTTTTATAGAAATTTTCAAACAATTTTCAGTAAATTTTCTTAATGTATAATCATCTACAAATGACCCCTACTTATAAACAATCGGTAAATATCATTAGAGAATTAATCTAAGATTTAAACACCTGATAACACATTAATAAAGTGAAATATACCCATTTGAAATAAGACAAAACAGTTTAAATCAGAAAAAAATATGTTGGAAATTCAAATTTCGAAATTTGGACACTCTGACAGTTGATCAGCCGGTCAACTGGCCACAGACATTTTAAAATAGCAGTTCTCAGCGGTCAACCGAGCGGTTGACCAAGACACAAACATATAGCTCTGTAAATGAGTTCAGTTCTGACGGTCGACCGCTCGATCGATGTCCAGAATGGCCAAACACAGTGCCACAACATCGGTTGACCGGGCAGTTGATCGGCCCCGTGTACACAAACACACATGTGTCTGTGTACACATTCGGTCGATCACTCGGTCGACCGGACACAGTGCAGATTACTCTGCACACTAGGGCGGTTAACCGTCCAGGCCCAAAATCCTGATAAATTTTGTTTTCAAAATTCTTTTCAAAAGTTTTGATAATTTTGTAAAATTATATAAATAATAAAATATTTTTGAGTAGGATTAACACTATGAAATATACATGTAGTGAGATAAAATTTTGATAGAAAATATTACATGTGTTTATTAAAAACTTAATTGAACAAAACTAGTTAGAAAAATCTTGTGTGTGCATAAAGCTTCTTGAGCATCTAATTCTACATTCTAAATTTAAAACATTCTAAATTCTTACAGTGACTATTTCTTTAAGTTTTCTTCAAGTGGGCGTCTCCAAAAATCCATACTTTAATCTTCCAAGCTTGAATCCCATGCTTGAGTCAACTTGAACAATCCAATACATTTTTTCGAGGAAGAATGAAACAAAACCTTAACTCATGAACCCTATAAACTCAAACACAATTAAAATTGATTAGTACTACTTCATAACCACATGAGTTTTGTAATCATCAAAAGAAAAACAATGATTGTTCCCTTGGGCCAACAATTTGTAGGCGAATCAAGGAGTTCATCACCATCAATACGAGCCTTGAAAATACGTGAATTCCTGAAAAGTTGGTCCATGACCTGAGAAGATAGACCAATCGAAGAGACGAGAAACTAACCGTCACCACTATGCCATTATAACACTTGGAATTAAATTGACGGTCATAATGGCGTGAGGATTCAAATCGACTCTTGATGCGACTAAATGACAACTGGCTGTCAGAGGCGTGGACTCCCCGTAAATCCTAAAGATCCGCAATAAATGCACATATATATTCTGGATGGTTATCTGTATGAAGTTCCAAAGATGGAGACAAAAAGACTTTTCCCAATTGACTCCACTTACCCACTTTCCATCTGCATGCTCTGATAAGTGCGAAAGCGGAGGGGTATCTGCTGTTGTCAAAAAATTTTCCCTGTCAAGATTGTTACACTTGTCAGTGATAAAAATATAAACTTGCTCCCAAAAACTCGTTCTGAAGCCTCCGTAACTCCCTCTCTGACGAAAACTCTCGCCCCAAAGTCTAAAGTCATATAGCTACTCAGAGTCAGCTTAACTCTGGACTGAATGTCCCGCCACGTGATCGTTACGTGGCAACTTTATCCTTCATTGCAAACATATCGAGGCAAATCTCTTTGAAGCACGAGATCTGTTACGCGACTCTATCCTCTCCCTTGGCTAAGGCCACCCTACAGCTAAGCAAAGCAGTTGGAGATTGAAAAACACCTAGAGGGGGGGGGTGAATAGGTGTGAATGCTAATCTAATGATCTTTTTAAACTTTAATTAAATGAGTGATGCAACGATCTCTCAAAACACGACTAAGAGCCGAATACCCTTGCGAGGTTCTGAACTCCTTCCTCCCAATTCCCCTAGATATGGGTTAGAGGTGCGCAATGCAACCGTGTTGTATGAGATATGATCGAACAAGTAAAGGATGAAATGCTATGATGAAATACACACAAGCAATATAGCAAGTAAAGTGAACAAGACAAGATTGCACAAGTAAAGGGTTAGTTCTCAAGCAAATAATTCAAGACAATATAAAGTAAGAGAAATTGTAAGCAAGAATAACGCAAAGGCAATCGCAAACAAGATGATTTGTTTCGAGGTTCGAGCACACTTGTTCTAGTCCCCGCCTTCACCTCCGTGAAGGGTTTCCACTATCCACCGAGGATGCCTTTACAATTTGGTCTACCGAAGACCGAGCACCGAGCTCCACCGAGTACAAAGGACCTCTACCGAAGAGGTTGCTCCACAAGGAAAGGAATACAAGAACAAAGTGATCACAACAAGATCACTACACTATTTCTCAAACTCTTTTACAAACACTCTCACTTGAATTACAACTTCACTATAGAATGAGTATTGAATTTTTGGCTCTATGAAGTGTGGTGAGAAAAACTTCAGTGTAGAGAGATATTAGCAATCAAACACAACTGAAAAACTAGCTCAAAAAGAATTGGAATGAAAGCTTTAAACTCTTTTCTTTTCTCTTTTGAAAACAATGCAAACTTGAGGATTTTTCTAAGTGAAATGCAAGAGAGACTTCTCCTCTATTTATAGGGTTAGAAAATAGGTTAAAAACAATTTCTTTTTGTCTTATTTTCTCTGAAAAAGCTCCCCAACAACTCTCCAAAAATCTGTTAAAGCTGAAAATAAAAACAGTTTTTCAGAACTGCCCAAAGAGGAAAGAGCCGTTAGGCTTGTTGCAGGCCTGGCGGTCGACCGGTCCGGTCGACCGCCAGCACAGCTGCAAAGAGCCGTTGGCGCCCGGTCGACCGGTCCGGTCGACCGTCCCAAAAGAGGAAACACAGTTTCCTTCTTCCGGTCGACCGGTCCGGTCGACCGAAACAACCTGAGAGCAATTTGCTCTCCGTCGGTCGACCGACAGACATGCACAAACAGTGCATGTCCAGACACATCTCCGGTCGACCGGGCCGGTCGACCGAAGTTGCCTGAAACAGAAAACTGGGCTGTTTTGAGTTAGAAAAATTTTGAGAAATATTTTAAAAATACATATAGCTAAGTATTATGCAGAAAATAGTTTATACACATGTTATATACAAGATTTTCAAGATATAAAACTTTTGGTACATGTATATATAAACTAAGGCATAAAACTTAGAAAAACCATTTTCAAAACATAGAAAATATATGAAACAAATGTGTGTGCAAATCCTAGAGCCAAATTTCATATACTCAAACTTTAACATTCTATTTCTTACAATGATTCTAAGGACTTCAAGATCTTCAATAGGCTTCTTCATATAATCTTCAATACTTGTTCCTTGAGCCCAATTGGAGTTGACTTGAGTCCAAATCCTTGTATTTGTGAGAGAAGACTTCTAGAATGAATAGAAATCTGAAACACACTTAAACAACAATTGTTATTAGTACAAATAACTAATATGTTTTGTAATCATCAAAATACACTAATCATGGGTGATTGTAACCTTGGGCCAACAATCTCCCCCTTTTTGATGATGACAAAACATATAGGTTATTTAAATAAACATGGTAGAGGAGTTTGGAAAACTCCCCCTCAAATAATGCTATGTATAAAAATTTGACTATGGAAGCACAATACATAAAGCATTCAAGGCAAAATAGTTTTGTCAAAAAACTTAAATAAACAATCTTAACAAACTCAAACATATATCAAACTTCTCAAACAAGTTCAAAATATCAAATATCAAACTCTTAAACTTATTACAACTCTTAAACAACTTATTACAACTTATTCTCCCCCTTTTTGTCATACATCAAAAAGGGTTAAAATACCAATAGAAAAACAAATTTTATTTTTAAGAATCCATAATGCAAACATTCAACTCACCACAAATAAATGAAAATCTAGCATAATCTAGAGGTTTAGTAAAAATATCGGCAAGTTGAAAATCGGTAGAGACATATTCAATAACAATATCACCTTTCTCATAATGATCTCTAAGAAAGTGATACCTAATGTCAATGTGTTTGGTTTTACTATGTTGATTTGCATTCTTTGTCATGTGAATAGTACTAGTATTATCACAAAATATTTTAACATGATCAAAGTGTAAATCATAGTCAAGGAGAGTATGTTTCATCCAAAGAACTTGTGCACAACAAGCTCCGGCTGCAACATACTCCGCCTCGGCGGTTGATAGGGCTACCGAATTTTGCTTTTTGGAAGACCAAGATACAAGACAATTACCTAAGAATTGACATGTTCCACTTGTGCTCTTCCTATCTACCCTACAACCCGCATAGTCGGCATCCGAAAAACTCTTCATTTCAAATAATCCGATTTTAGGATACCATAAACCCATTTCAATAGTGCCCTTAAGGTATCTAATTATGCGTTTAACCGCAATTATGTGAGATTCTTTAGGACAAGATTGAAAACGTGCACAAAGACAAACGGAAAACATAATATCCGGCCTACTAGCCTCAAATAAAGCAAGCTACCAATCATGCTTCTATAAAGTTTAATGTCTACACTTTTACCTTGTTCATCCTTGTCAAGCTTTGTAGTTGTTGCCATGGGAGTTTTGCTTACTTTCGATCCTTCAAGCCCAAACCTTTTGATTAGTTCCTTTGTGTACTTGGCTTGATTGATGAAGATCCCATCCTTCTTTTGCTTGATTTGGAGTCCAAGGAAATAGTTGAGTTCCCCCATCATAGACATTTCGAATTCATCCTTCATGCATGATTCAAAAGCTTTGCAAAGAGATTCATTAGTAGAACCAAAAATAATATCATCCACATAAATTTGCACAATAAGAATATCTTTTTCTACATGTTTTGTAAACAAGGTTGTATCAATTTTACCTTTCTTAAAACCATTTGAAGTCAAAAATGAAGAAAGTCTTTCATACCAAGCCCTAGGGGCTTGTTTTAAACCATAAAGAGCTTTATCTAATTTAAAAACAAAATCCGAATGTGTAGGATCAACAAACCCGGGGGGTTGTTCAACATGCACTTCCTCTTCAATAAATCCATTTAGAAAAGCACTTTTAACATCCATTTGAAATAATTTGAAATCTTTATATGAGGCAAATGCTAGTGTCATCCGTATGGCTTCAAGCCGTGCTACGGGTGCAAAGGTTCTTCAAAATCGATCCCTTCGATTTGAGTGTAACCTTGGGCAACTAACCTAGCCTTGTTTCTAACTACATTACCCGATTCATCCAACTTGTTCTTAAAGATCCACTTAGTACCAATTGTTGGTCTATCGTGGGGCCTAGGAACAAGGTGCCAAACTTGGTTGCGCTCAAATTGATTGAGCTCCTCTTGCATGGCTAGCAACCAATATGAATCGGCCTCGGCTTCGAGCACATTTTTGGGTTCAATATGAGAAATGAATGCATAGTTACCACAATAGTCATGAAGTCTAGAGCGAGTAGTTACCCCTTTTGATACTTCACCTATGACGAGGTCCTTGGGATGATGTGGATTGTATCTCCAATCCTTTGGTAGTGGTTGAGTAGGCTCCACCTCATGTGTTTGATTTTCATTTCCTTGTACCTCTTCCACCTTAGCTTCGCTTCCTTCATCATCCTTTGGTTTGTCTCCCATAGTAGAAGCATCCCCAAGGTCACTTTCTCCAAGCCTTCATCCAATGCATCTATTTCTACAACATTCTTAACAAACTTGTTAGATTCCTCAAACTTAACATGAATAGACTCTTCAATAGTCAAAGATGATCTAATGAAAACTCTATAAGCCTTACTAGTGTTTGAGTAACCTACAAAAATAGCCTCATAAGATTTAGGATCAAATTTTCCTAAAAAATCTTTTGTATTTAAAACAAAGCATTTGCAACCAAAAACTTTAAAATAGGAAACATTAGGTTTTCTAGAAAAATACATTTCAAAAGAAGTTTTAGTAGTATTTTTACACAAGAAAACACGATTTGATATATAGCATGATGTATTAACGGCCTCGGCCCACAAATAATGTGGTAGACCGTATTCACTAAGCATTGTCCTAGCCATCTCTTGTAATGTTCTATTTTTCCGTTCAACTACTCCATTTTGTTGTGGAGTTCTAGGACAAGATAGTTCATGCTTTATTCCATGTTCATCACAAAAAGTGGTAAAGGGTTGGTTAATGAATTCACCTCCTCTATCACTTCTTATTCTCAAAATTGAAACATCTTTTTCTTTTTCAACTCTTTTCTTAAAAGTTTGGAAATACGAAAATGCTTGGCTTTTATGTTCAAGAAAGAAAACCCAAGTAAATCTTGAAAAATCATCAACCAAAACATAAGCAAATCTATTCCCACTTAGACTTTTGGTTTGTGTAGGGTCAAAAAGATCCATATGGATTAACTCCAAAGGACGTGTGTCAGATATCCTTAATTGACTTGAAAGAAGACTTAGTTTGTTTCCCAAATTGACATGCGTCACAAACTCGGTCTTTTTCAAAATTCAAGTAAGGAATACCTTTCACCATTTCCTTTGTGTTTAACCTAGAAATGTGATCAAAGGAAATATGCCCTAATCTCCTATGCCACAACCAAGAGTCATCATCAAGGGCTTTCAAACAAGTAATATTACAAGACATATTTAACATATCAATCATATAAACATTACTTTCACGAAAACCGGAAAATACACAAACATTAGAAGTTCTATCAATTACTTTACAAGAAACATTATCAAAACAATATCAAAACCTTTATCACAAAGTTGACTAACACTCAAGAGATTATGCTTGAGGCCATCAACTAAAACTACATTTTCAATTAAAGGAGAGGTGCCAAGTTTTACATTACCAATACCGATGATTTTACCCTTGGCGTCATCTCCGAAGGTGACGGTGCCACCTTCATGATATCTTGATAGGGTTGCAAAGTTGTTGATGTCCCAAGTCATGTGCCTTGAGCAACCGCTATCAAGATACCACAATCCTCTACGTCGTTGGGATTTGGAAAGTACCTACATCATTTAACATAATTGTTGATTTTGGTACCCAAACTTTCTTGGGTCCTTTAAAGTTAGTGCCTCGAACCCAAACATTGTGACGTGATACATTTAATCTATCATAGCAAAAATTGGCTAAGTGCCCGTTCCGTCCACAATGTGAACATGAGAACACTCTACCATACATGAATGCATGATGTGTATGTGTAGTGTGAGCATGTTTTGGGGTTTTGCCATGTTGTTTAGGTTGTGTAGCATGAACATGAACATGAGCATTTTTCTTTGGGGCTTGTTTCTTAGGAAACATAGCCTCAATTTTCTTCTTGTTAAACTCACAATCTTTCAAAACAACACTTAATGAGTCTAATCTTTCCTTAAGCATAGAAACTTCATTTGAATCAATTAGTGGGGCCTTACCTTTGCAAGAAATCTTATATTTTTCAAAATCATTTTTGGTAGTGGCCAAAGTGGAAACCAAATCATCTTTTTCCTTTGTAAGAGTAAAAACTTGAAGACTTAAAGATTCATTTTCCTTTTTCATTTAAGATACTTTTTCTTTAAGAAATCATAGTTTTGTGACAACTCAACAAAAGCCTCTTCTAACACATCCATAGAAAGTTCATTATCATGAGAAGGGGAAGAGGTTACCTTGCTTGTGCCTTCATTAGCCATGAAGCACATGTTGACGGTGTCTATTTCTTCCTCGGATTCGGTCTCCGAATCTCAAGTTGCCTTCATAGCCTTCTTCTTGTAAGGCTTCTTTGAAGTGGAAGGCTTTGCTTTGTCCGGACACTCCGCCACAATGTGTCCCGGTCTTTGGCAATTGAAGCACACAATCTTCCTTTCTTCTTTGCCTCCTTGCCATCTTCTTCTACCTTGGTACTTCGCCTTGTTGTACATCCTCCGGACATTCTTAACAAGGAGTGAGAGCTCCTCATCATCTTCTTCTTCATCATCTTCATCGGAGCGTGTAGCTTGACTCTTGAAGGCGAAAGTCTTCTTTTTGGAAGGAGCCATATCCTCCCTTGCTTTCCTTTCCATCTCATGGGTTTTAAGGTTCCCAATGAGACCTATAAGCTCCATCTCTTCATTGTCGTTGAGTTCCTTCAAGGTTGTTGCTTTAACTTCCCATGAAGGAGGAAGAGCCCGGATGATCTTCCTTACTCTTTGATCATTGTTGATATCTTCACCTAAAGAAGAGAGTCCATTAGTAATCTTGGTAAATCTTGTAACCATATCATCTATGGTTTCATTTTCTTGCATGCTAAATGTTTCATATTGGGACCGAAGAAAGTCAATCTTAGCCTTCTTTACTTGTGAGGTTCCCTCATGAGTGACTATCAAGTGTGACCAAATCTCATATGCGGATTTGCAATGTATAACCCTAGCTATGTCATCATCATTTAGGGCTTGAAGAAGTGCATAGTGAGCTTTGGCATTGGCATCGAATTCCTTAGTCTCTATTTCGGACCAAGTGGATTCGTCACCGGGGGGTACACTAAAGGACTTAGTCACGGCTTTTGCAACTCGGCTACCTAGAGATTGCAAAAACACGGTCATCTTAACTTTCCATATGGGAAAGTTAAGTCCATCAAATTTAGGAGGGGTCTTAATTCCATCGGCCATTTTTACTAAATGAAAATGAATGAAATGATTAGCAAATTAGGATCTTTTCTAAGGTTGTTAAACCAAATCCTAGAGTCCAAGCTCTGATACCAATTGAAAAACACCTAGAGGGGGGGGGGGGTGAATAGGTGTGAATGCTAATCTAATGATCTTTTTAAACTTTAATAAATGAGTGATGCAACGATCTCTCAAAACACGACTAAGAGCCGAATACCCCTTGCGAGGTTCTGAACTCCTTCCTCCCAATTCCCCTAGATATGGGTTAGAGGTGCGCAATGCAACCGTGTTGTATGAGATATGATCGAACAAGTAAAGGATGAAATGCTATGATGAAATACACACAAGCAATATAGCAAGTAAAGTGAACAAGACAAGATTGCACAAGTAAAGGTTAGTTCTCAAGCAAATAATTCAAGACAATATAAAGCAAGAGAAATTGTAAGCAAGAATAACGCAAAGGCAATCGCAAACAAGATGATTTGTTTCGAGGTTCGAGCACACTTGCTCTAGTCCCCGCCTTCACCTCCGTGAAGGGTTTCCACTATCCACCGAGGATGCCTTTACAATTTGGTCTACCGAAGACCGAGCACCGAGCTCCACCGAGTACAAAGGACCTCTACCGAAGAGGTTGCTCCACAAGGAAAGGAATACAAGAACAAAGTGATCACAACAAGATCACTACACTATTTCTCAAACTCTTTTACAAACACTCTCACTTGAATTATAACTTCACTATAGAATGAGTATTGAATTTTTGGCTCTATGAAGTGTGGTGAGAAAAACTTCAGTTGTAGAGAGATATTAGCAATCAAACACAACTGAAAAACTAGCTCAAAAAGAATTGGAATGAAAGCTTTAAACTCTTTTCTTTTCTCTTTTGAAAACAATGCAAACTTGAGGATTTTTCTAAGTGAAATGCAAGAGAGACTTCTCCTCTATTTATAGGGTTAGAAAATAGGTTAAAAACAATTTCTTTTTGTCTTATTTTCTCTGAAAAAGCTCCCCAACAACTCTCCAAAAATCTGTTAAAGCTGAAAATAAAAACAGTTTTTCAGAACTGCCCAAAGAGGAAAGAGCCGTTAGGCTTGTTGCAGGCCTGGCGGTCGACCGGTCCGGTCGACCGCCAGCACAGCTGCAAAGAGCCGTTGGCGCCCGGTCGACCGGTCCGGTCGACCGTCCCAAAAGAGGAAACACAGTTTCCTTCTTCCGGTCGACCGGTCCGGTCGACCGAAACAACCTGAGAGCAATTTGCTCTCCGTCGGTCGACTGACAGACATGCACAAACAGTGCATGTCCAGACACATCTCCGGTCGACCGGGCCGGTCGACCGAAGTTGCCTGAAACAGAAAACTGGGCTGTTTTTGAGTTAGAAAAATTTTGAGAAATATTTTAAAAATACATATAGCTAAGTATTATGCAGAAAATAGTTTATACACATGTTATATACAAGATTTTCAAGATATAAAACTTTTGGTACATGTATATATAAACTAAGGCATAAACTTAGAAAAACCATTTTCAAAACATAGAAAATATATGAAACAAATGTGTGTGCAAATCCTAGAGCCAAATTTCATATACTCAAACTTTAACATTCTATTTCTTACAATGATTCTAAGGACTTCAAGATCTTCAATAGGCTTCTTCATATAATCTTCAATACTTGTTCCTTGAGCCCAATTGGAGTTGACTTGAGTCCAAATCCTTGTATTTGTGAGAGAAGACTTCTAGAATGAATAGAAATCTGAAACACACTTAAACAACAATTGTTATTAGTACAAATAACTAATATGTTTTGTAATCATCAAAATACACTAATCATGGGTGATTGTAACCTTGGGCCAACAGAGATAACAACCGATAAATCTCCAGCACACCAATCCTAGCAACCTGAATTTAATCCCAGCAGTTACAAGGATTAGCATACTCAAACTAATCGGTTGAAGATCTGCATCTATCCATATTCACTCCACCACCCTTGTCCGGTATAAATACATCTTTTTCTCTAACGAGAAGGGGCCGCTTCTCTAATTCTCAGAGCACATATTACACCACACTAGCAGTTTTCTTCTGGTAACCCATAACAATACATCAGCAGTTTCTGTACGGGGAGGAGATTGAAAGTATACTATAAAATTTTCTTGAATCAATGAAAAGTTATAACAACTCAAATTCCAACTACAAGAGAGAGGAGATACTCAAGCTCAAATCCCCTCTTTGTTTAAGAGTAGGTTCTTTGCGTAGCGGTAGAAAGTGAATCTTATTTATCGTTGACCGGGTGAATGTCAAGCTCTTTCAGAACCTTTCTCCTTGGATCACTGATAGAGTAGCACAGCTCCTATCCAATAAAATCTCAAAAAGATTTAGGAAAAACTTGAACTTGGCAAGTTTGTGTAGAAGAGTTGAATTCTTTGTAAAGCCAATATTCCTTAGCTGAAAAATTCTGACCCCTCTTCAATAGCATCTCTATCTATTTATAAGGAATCTAGGGGTAGAACTATCCCTAAAAATTCTCCATAATGGGGATTAACCCTCCTCATTACGTGGGCAGTACTTGGCCCAGTAATGGGGGTAGTTATAGCTGAGACACAGGACTTCTCTGCAGTTGAAACGCGGGCTTGAGCTCTGCGTTTAGCTGTTGAGGTGATCTGGATGCGGGTCTCGAGCTCCATGTTTGGGTGCTGCTGTGGCGTTGAAATGCAGGCATCGAACACTGCATTTTGGTACCGCATTATTGTTGAGACGCAGGCCTCGAGCCCTGCATCTTGGCACTACAGTGATGTTTAAGACCCGAGCTTCAAACTCTGCGTCTTGATAATGCATCAATGGCTTTGATCATCCTTGCATCTGAGGTACAGACTCTGTTATCTGATGACTTATCTTCAGTGATTTTTAGCAGTCTACAGAACCCCCTCCAAAGTTTTTGAAACTCCGAGGTTGATTGGGACGGGTTTCAAAACACTTTGGATTTTTCTTTTGGCAGCGAGCCCTTAAGACTAGACTGTCAATCTTCTGAGACACCTTGAGCTTGATCTTGTCTGAATTCTGGTCTTCGTGAATGTACTGTTAAACTCTTTGAAGCCACTAGAGATGATCGTCATGAGTGTTCAGATACGCAGTCCAGACCTCATCTGTATTCTGAGCTAGATGTTGGTGTACTTTGAACCGAGAGAAATTGCCAACTGCTTTTGCAGTGTACTGTTGAACTGATTGTAGAAGTAGATACTAAACACAGGTCTTGTAGATGCAAAGGTCGTGTTGCCTTGGAGACGCAAATCTCGTCTGAAGTAGAAACGCGACTCTCATTCATTGGAGAGACGCGAACATCAAAGTGGAGACGCAGCTCTCACTTTGTTGAAGTTACGCAGACTTTGAAGTGGAGACGCAAACTTCACTTTGCTGAAAAGATGCAGCTTAGAACAAGTGGAAGCATAGAAGAAGTGGAGATGCTTTCTCTTTGTTGGGGAGACACGGTCCTAAATTGTTAGGGAAGACGCGGCTCTAAATCGTTGGGGAGACGTGGCCCTGAGTTGATGAAGGGACGTAACCCTTGGCCATCGAAGGGACACGTTCTTCTATTTGTTGAGGGAACGCATCTCTCGGCGGTTGAAGGGACGTGGTCTTCAGTTTGTTGAGGGAACGCAACCTTTAAATTGTTGGAGGTGATGCGACCTTCAGTTTGTGAAGGGACACGAACTTCAAAACGCGGCCCTTGAAGCATCACTTTCAGTTATAGAGACACAGTTCTAATGACGTGACTCTCTATGCGCGAAGATCTTGCCAGATCTTTCGAGGCAGAACTGGTGTTGACGGTTGGGGACACGTGTCCGGATTAAAATCCAAACATCATTGGGATTTTTTGGGACAAAAACCCACATGTCTTACTCAGATTGGATTTGAGATTCGTGTCGCGAACTAAGGCTATTAATTGGCCTTTATCCCGTTAATTAATAGTCATTAGCGAGCCTATAAATAGGCCATGAGCCTCTTAACAGTCATTCATCTTGACTATTTTCCTTTACGGGCGTGTGATCTGAAGAACATTAAAAGTTCTTAGACCGTCTTCTTCTCCAGGCAAGCATCCTGAATAATTTTCAGAGTTCTTAAAAGAACCCAAAGCTTTAATGCTTTCTTATAATCTTCTTTGAAAATTATCATTGTTAAGTGATTTTAAAATCAAAAAGCATTTTATCTACTGCTTCATGGCCGTATCTTGACGGATGATGTCCGCCCTCCAGAGAACTTCTCTTCAGGTAGAAAATAGCCTTTGCCATTACCGTTCATGACGAGGTTCTGTTTCCTTGAAGCTCTGTCATCGCCGATTATGAAGAGACTCTGTCTCTTGATCTCTTCCTGAATCTTTCAAAAACTTTTTTTTTGTAATTTAGACAGTCGACTTGAGACCCGCATGTCCATGATTTGCAAACGTGATCCTCGCTTAATTAATGAAACACGAGCTTGTTGACTTTTGTGTCCTAAATCCTGCATCTTTTTAGATCTTCAAACGCGAGTATGGTGAACTCTGCATCTTGAAATCTCAAACGTGGGTCTCGCATGTAAGACTCGTGTTTGGAGTTTATGACTTAAAAAATTTTTAAGACCTGTGTCTGCGCCTTTTATATGCTCTGTGTTTCAATCATCAGACGCAAGTCTAATGTTGGGCTTTACACTTGGATCCATATTTTCTATCTCTACAAAGCACGGTAAACTCTGCGTCTTGAATTCGTAAACGTGAGTTTCGCGTATAAGACTTGCATCTGGAGTTCATGACTTAGAAAGTTTTTAAGACTCGCATCTGCGCCTTTAACATATGCTCCACGTTTCATTCATCAGACGCGAGTCTAATGTTGGTTGTGCACTTGGATCTATATCTTCTGTCTTTGCAGAAATTTAACCCTCGAATTTTTCCTTCTTGCAGGTTTTGGTCATATCGATGGTGCTGGTTCCAGTGTCTTTGCTACATCCATTGAGGTAGAAATGAAATGACCAGTTCGTTCAATTGGTGACCACTTAAGAAGTCAAAACTTCTGTCCAAGGGCGAGGAAGATCCACGCGATTCTCACTACACATCAAGACATTATTGGGCATGATGCATCGATAAGGTCTCAAATCCTTTCTAATTACAATGAGCATGGTGCATTTGAAGGTCACGAAAAAGAGGACGTCACCAGTAAGGTCTCAGATCCTCCCTTCACCAATCTTATTCAAAGAAGTGACAGCGACGAAAAACTCATACTCATTGGATGACTTTCTGGTGGCGAAGCTTCCCATTAAGCGAAGGATTATGACCATGTGAAGATTTTCGCACCAGTTGGTCGGGCGGAATCAGAATGTTCCCTTATATTTTGACCTCGAGAAATACCATTGTTCTCAGGAGGAGAAGAAGTTGATCTGCTGTTCTTAGCCACAGTCAAGAAGACGAGCTTTGTGCATGTTCAATGTTTTAAGAAGTGAGTGCAATCTTTCGCTAAGTAAGAGAGACCTTTTTGTACTCCTTTGTTGTAACACTCAATCTTATTGGATAGAGAGCATTTTGTATCACTTTCATATTTTGAATATTAATAAAAATGATATTTTTCTGCCTTCTTATTTGTCTTAACTTTCTTTTTGCATTGAAAATCAGATAAGTGAAAGCGATTACCTTTGATTTGCTAGAGGTGTGATATTTACCTTAGCAACTCAAAGTTGAAAAATTCTATTTAAGAAATTAAAAAAAGATACTGTCAGAGGTATGATGTTAACTTGAAAGGAGTGAAATAGGTTTTGTGGATTTGTCATTCTATGCAAGAGAATGACAAGTGATTTTTACTCCGCAGGGGATTGTGATTGAATTTATCATTAGATATTTAGTATAACGTAATTAAAACTTGGTTAGGGAGTAGAGAGAACACTGTTAAGGTGTGATATTAACCTAACAATGATTTTAAGTGAACTTACTATTCTACTGATGAGAATAAAAGGTGAGACTAGACCTGTTGGGGATTTGAGTATTTCTTTACCGTCAGAGATATGATATTAACTTAACAAATTGGATTGAATTTTATCAGAGATGTGATATTAACTTGACAAGGATTTGAGTTAGAGTGCAATGTTAACTTAGCCCCATAGGAATTTTAGTTTTATTGAAAAAACTGAAGATACCATTGTCATAGGTGTAGTGTTGAACTTAACAGTGGAGGTAATGTAGAGGTGTAATGTTAAACTTAGTATTGGTCGTCTCGACTTCGATGCGGAAGCTCGAGGGAAAGTCATTGTCATAGGTGTAGTGTTAAACTTAACAATGAATCGGATGCTAGAGGTGTGATGTTAAACTTAGCATCCCTCGTCTCAGCCTTGATATGGAAGCCTGAGGGAAGTGACCGTCAGAGGTTTAATGTTGAACTTGACAGCAACTTGGTCACTATTAGAGGTATGATGTTAAACTTAATAGCAATTTATCAGAGGTGTAGTGTTAATGACATGAGCAATTTTGAGGACTTACCATTCTATGGAGGAGAATTGACAAGTGAAATTTGGATTATCAGAGATGTAGTGTTAACTTGACAATTTTGAAGACTTGTGACTCTACGTAAGGGGTCGTCAAGTGGAAGTTCATACTCGCTGGGGAGTCTTAAATTTTCACTGTTAGAGGTATGGTGTTAATATAATAGTGATTGAGTTTGTGGACCCACCACTCTATGGGAGGGAATTGGTAGGAGGTTTTGGTGAAAAATAAAATGAATTGTCGAGGTGTAATATTAACTTGACTGATTCTACTGGGGATCAAGGAAAATGGCTTGTCAAAGGTTTACTGTAAACGTGACAAGTCTGTACTCATTTCACTAGGGAAATGGATTCATATATATTTGTGGTCTTACCATTCCATGGAAGGGAATTAGTAAGGAATTTTGGAGGAGAAGGTGGGACCAAGTCTCTCAGGATTTTTAGCAAACCCTCAGCTATCAACGGATTTGGTATGCCTTTACCAACTACCGTTTTAGTTGGGCTAGCCATGCTATTTCCCTCAGCATGATGAGTTATCGAGAATTTCTATTAAACTTAAAAGCCAATATTTTTTTTTATCCTTAGCTGTTGAGGGCGTTGGATTTTGATAGTCTCTAAAGAAGAGTGACAAACTAATACTCAGTTAGCTTGTCTTCATTAGCTCAATTCTGTCGAGGATTGGATCATTTTCCCCTACGCTATTCACCTGATCATTCCTCTTAACCAGCTTCTTATGTGCCGATTTGAACTCCAGTGATGTATGGTTGTCGACGCTGGTCCCACCTGTCGCCGAATATTTGTTGATCAACGAGGACTATTATGCTTGTGTTGAGCAGAACATAGTTGTCAAGTGAGAATTCCATCATAGGGGAATGTATTCGATGCAAGCGTCATACTCGCTTCGCCTAATGATCAGAGATTTAATGTTAACATGATCAAGGGTAGTATTTATTCAAGAATTTGCCATTAATCGACATCATGAGTATATCACCTTCTGAATTTATCAGGTGATTGCTCCATTTGAGTAAACTGACTCTACTACAAATTGTCCTTCCCATTTAGGTTTGAAAATTTTCTTTCATCTTATGTGTCATCACCATGGGTCTTTTGACAGCCAAGACGAGGTCGCCTTTCTTGAAAGTCCGCTACTTAATTTCTTGTTGAAGGCTCTAAAAATTCAGGCTTGATAAAACTCAATTTGCTATTGAGCTTACAGCGTTTATCGTCTAAAGCTTCCAGCTCCTAGAGTCGCAGTCGATGCTTCCCCTCATCTGTCATTTCTATCATCAAGGCAATGCACAGAGGTGGAATTTGAATTTCTAGTGGGGTAGGCTTCACATCCGTATACTAAAGAGAACTGAGTATCTTTCGTCGTGGTTCTTACTGTTGTGTGATAAGCCCACAAGCATTCACCTAATTTGTCGTCCCAGTCGCGTTAACTTTTTGAGATGAATTTCTTGAGAAACTTCTCAATGATTTTATTAAACGTTTCTGCAAGGCCGTTGGCGGCTGGATAGTATGCCATTGAAGATACACTTTGGATTTTAAACTTATTGCAGAATCTCTGGAGCGCTTGGTTGACAAACTGAGGCACATTATCGTGGACAATCCATCACGGCACGCCAAAGCGGTAGATCACGTGATGTTTGATAAACTTGATCACATCAGATGTCTTCACCTCCTTTAGAGGTACTGCCTCTGCCCATTTGGAGAATAATTAGTTACAACTGAGATAAACCGATGTCCTTCGGATGAAGGTGGGCTGATAGGACCAACCACGTCTATTCCCCACATCTTAAATGGCCAGGAAGAAGTTGTAGAATGAAGATGTCCTGGTGCTTGATGAATGAAGTCGCCAAATATCTGGCAGGCATGGCACCGCTTAGCGTAAGTGATGGCATCAGGGATCATCTTTGGCCAATAATATCCCAGTCTTCGAAGTCGATTACCAAGTTTTGGATCAGGTTGGTGAGCTCCGCACATACAGTCATGAGCCTCTTTGAGTACTTCCTGTGCCTCTTTATGTGATAGGCAGTGAAGGAGGATTCCATCATGCGTCGGCAATATAGTGTTCTTGTAACCACGTTATAGTAGAATCTAGAAGCTTTCCTTCTAATGGAAGCCGCCTCGTTAGGGCATCGGGCAGTATACCGTACAAGGCATAGCCGATGTGTGAGAATTACAAATCCCTAAGCTTTGGACCTGCTGAAGGCTTTAGAGCTTCTTTAACTTGAAGGTCTCCTGTTAGCGTTTGATCATCTTCAAGGGCGAATTTCGGTCAGTACAAGTCATGACTGTAGACGAGTACTTTCTCTGTCGCTACGGCTGGAAGAGCTAAGGAAGCAGTGAGGGACGCTAGTGCATCTGCATGTGTATTTTGCTGGCGAGGTACATGATCAATATAGAAGTTTTCGAACTTCTACGCCATGTAGATGGTTGCATTGTGATAGTGCACTAAGTCTTCATGTCTGACTTCATACTCCCTGCGAACCTGATTAACAATGAGCTTTAAATCACCATATGCTTTGAGATTTTTAATGCCAAACTGATTGGCGGTTTGCATCCCGATCAGGAGAGCGTTGTATTCCGCTACCTTGTTGGAACATGGCTCAGTTAATGAGAATGCATAAGGAATTACGTAGTTCTGTGGGGAGACAAGGATTACCCCACTCCCGGTACGATATTTTCTCGAGGACCTATTCTTGTTGCACCGTTGAAGAAGAGTTGTCATACCTGTTCTTCAAAAGTCGTCTTGGTCATGCAAACTTCAGCAATCTCATCTGGGAGATCTTTATAAAGTTTGGTCGTTCTTGGATCTGGATATTCAGCCAAGAAGTCCGCCATTACCTTTCCCTTCACAACTTTTTGTGGCAGAAATTGCATCTGATATTGAGAAAGCAATATGACCTATTTTGCCAATCGACCATTCAACGATGATAGCTTCGTCATCACCAATTTCAAAGGATTTACTTTTGATATGACGTGTATCTTTTGGCCCACCAAGTAGTGCCACAGCTTCTGGACAGTGAACACCAATGCGAGGCATTCTTTTTCGATCGGATTGCATCGATGTTCAGCTCTGATCAGGGTTCTACTCAGGTAATAGATTGTCTGCTTGTATCCCTAATCATTATTCTGGGCTAGTAAAGCTCCTAGGGAATGATCCATAGCTCGAACATAAATCAAAAAAATTTTCCTGACACTGGAGCTGTAAGGACAGGTGGATGCGTGAGGTACCGCTTAATTTCCTCGAACGCTTGTTGGCAAGCATCGTCCCAGAGGAATGAGACATCTTTCTTCAATAATCTGGTGAAGGGTTCGCATCGCCTTAAGAGATTTGTGAAAAACCTTCGGATGTAAACTAGTCACCCTTGCAATCCTCTAAGCTCTTTAAGATTCATTGGAGGTTGCATCTCCTGGATGGCGCGGACTTTCTCTGGGTCGAGGTGGATTCCTTTAGATGTCACGACAAACCCAAGGAATTTACCACTAGCTACCCCAGAAAGGATTTGGTGGGATTCACTTTCAATTGATGCACCCACGTGATATCGAATATTGTCTTCAAATCTGCTATGTGATCACCTTTGGTACGGTTTTTCACTGCAATATCGTCCATGTAGCATTCCTCTGTTTTGCGTATATGCACATAGATGATTATATTCACACCTCTCTGATATGTTGCCCCCATATTCTTCAATCCGAAGGGCATCACAGTATAACAATACACCCCTAGTGGTGTCCTGAAGAACAAGTGCTTCTCATCGTCAAGGTACATCTTAATTTGATTGTATCCAGAGAATCCATCCAGGAAGGACATTCGTTCAAACCCACACATGTTGTTGACCATGATATCCGTGATTGGAAGAGGTAACTCATCCTTAGGACAAGCTTCATTTAGATCATGGAAATCAAAGCAAACCCGAATCTTCCCATTTTTCTTAGTGATGAGGATGATATTAGCTACCCAATCAGGGTGTTATTCTTCCCTGATGAAACCGGAGTCTATAAGCTTCTTGACTTCCGATTGAATCGCTTCCATTATCTCTGGGTGGAACTATCGTTGCTGTTACTTAACGGGCTTTGCGTCTAGATTGATGTTGAAATGATGCATAGCACCTGAGGATCAAGCCCAAGCATATCCTTGTAGTTCCAAGCAAAGACATCTATATACTCTCGCACGAGACATATAAGATCTTCTTTCTAGGAGGTGATAAGCTTCGCTTATGAAGATGGGCTTAGAATTAGCCTCATCTCCCAGATTGATCTGAACTACCCTATCCTCTGTGGGTGGTTCACGTTGTTCAAAGCGAATATCCCAGAGAGTGTTTAGGTGTTTGAAGATGTCGCCAACACCGACATCTGACTCCCACGATGACGTGCCTGACGAGTGGTTATGATAAAATGACTCTTCAGACTCAGAGACTGACGGAATTGGAGTTGACATATAGCCCACCCCCCTCCGAGTCGGTGATAATTGTAAGGGCTTCCCTTTTGGAATGAAAGATCGAAGCAGTGTTCCCCTTCCTTTGCTAAAGTTCAAGCCAAGACCACTTGTTAGGTCATACCCTATGTTCTCCATCATTCTGAGTATATTTAGCTCATAATGAGAGAACCGAGGGAATTCAGTCTCACTTTTTCGGTCTTCGCGAATCGTTAGTTTGGACTCGACTCTTTCGAAAAAGATCAGTTTTTGACCTTTGTGTCTTGCTGGGACCTCGAAGAAGGCTCCTTGCACATTACTGACGCTTTGATATGCCGTGAGAGATGATCTCATCGGTGCATGCAATGATGTCAGGGCATTTATTGCCGACCAGGAGTCATCATCTACATCGGTATTAGTATCTGATGATACATAATCAGAAGCAAACATAGAAAAATAAGCCAAATTTAACTCTTCATTAATATACCACCCGCCTACATCATTGGCGGTGTTATTGACATTAAGCTTATTAATGCTCGTTATAAGAGGATCCAGCTTTCAAAGTCATTCTTCTTCTATTTCTGGCTCGACATCAGCTTCATTACCAGCGCCTAGTTTCTTTGGTTGATGATTCTCATCTGTTTCCAGAGAATCTTGGTACAGGAGGGCCCCTTTATGGATGCCTTTTGACAATCAACGTTCAGACTTTTCCATCTCAGTCAACATACTTCATGACTTGATGGAGAGTAGAGGGGAAGATGAAATTACGATGAATCCATGGTCGTTCCAGCAACGAGTTATACGAAGTGTCGGCATCAATAACAAAGCATGTCACCTCGGATCTCAGGTCCTGATCGGAGAGAAACTAGCATTTGAAAATGTGTTTTATGAAATCAGTGTAATTATATATGTGTGCTAATGTTCCCTCGATACTTCCATTATTGCATTGGCTCAACTGGTTGAATCCACAAGGACGAGAGGTGATAGAAGAATTAACAGTTCTTATTCACGTCGGTTATTAACAATTATTCTTTGTTAAAGAATGATAAAAAAGATAAAGAAAAGAAATCCAGAAGTGATAAGTAAAGAAGGCGATGAAAACGAAAATGTGAAAATAAAAGAGAAATGGTTTTGAAAACTAAACGAAGATGAAATAAAGATGAACTAAGAAGTTGGTAAAAATAATTAAGAAGATGATAAAAGAGTTTGAAATTGATTTTTAAAATAAGATAAAATAAAACTCATGGCTACTAACTACTTATTGCTCTACTAACCATGCTAACTTCTTAGTGATAGTTGTCTTACATGGATCCTTGGCCATCACTAGTCCTTGGCTTCAAGAGACGATATAACGCATGGCTCATAAGATTGTTCTTCTACATTCAAACAACACATCCATACCACACAATAAGTTGCAAGTTACTATTAGATCATCAAAATCGGCTAGAGGTGAGCATGAAATAAAGTTAGCATTGCAAGTTAGCAAGTTAGTGGGTTAGAGGTTAGAAATGTTAGAATGTTAGAATCCATCATCATGAGCCATCAATGGCTTTTGCAAGGGCAAGGCCTTATAGGGGTTATTAGATTCATGTGCATTATCAAGTAAGTAGTTAGATGGTTAGTGGTTAGTAGTTGATTGCCATGAGAAGAAAGATTAGCTAAGTATCATGTAGAAGATGGAGAAGATTACAATGGAGAAGAAATGAGACACATTTACATAGATTGTCACCATCTATTATATCAATCTCTCTCTTTCTCTCTCTGAATCTCTCAGCCCTAACATATAATCTAAAAATGAAATGTAAATACAAAAGAAAAGAAAAGAGGAACACCTATACTAACCTATACTAAAAAAGAGAACAACCTAGCTTGTTTCTCAATCTGCTTGCATTCCGGGCCTTTGCAGGGGTATATATAGGCAAAAAGGGCTTCTAGAAGACGAGACGAGACCATGTGGTGAAAATTGACGCGTGGATCTCCTATAGAGCCGCGGAAACGCGGCCATAGGCGGCCATAGCCGCATTTCTGCGGCCAAACCAGGTTCTTAGGTCCCTAGTTTTGGCGAGCATATTCCTCTCGCTTCGAGGACCTTCCAGATATAATTGGATTCGAGTATATATGTCGGGATATTCGTCTGACGTGCGCAAGGGTCTAGGTTCAATGCATCTTCTAGAAACTCCCTTACTTGGCCTCCAAGAAATGCGGATTTAATTACCAAAAAATGGGTTTAATTAAGTTCTTATTACCCTTTTGCCCCTAGACTCTTGATTTATCTGTAAAATAGACCAAAACACAATTAAAAATGATATATTATTCATAAATCGGTAGGAAAATACGATATAATAATGCAGAACTGTAGACTAATCACACCCCCACACTTATCTCTTTGCTCGTCCCAAGCAAAACAATAAAAAAGAAAAGCTATATTACAAATGTTATTACACCACTTTCGCAGGTGACGCGATTGCACTGAGCGTGTGCAACAAACCGTTAAACTTCTATGTTACCCTTAGAGGAGGAGTTTTGTCTCCTAAGGATTTTCAGCAGATTGCACCCACAAAATCCATAAAGAAAGAAGATAAATGTTAGTATTTAAAAATACATTTTGAAAGAGAGACAAGTTTACGAAATATTTTTGCAAAAATATAAGCGATCTAAGGTCATAAGTCTACCAAAATTATTCTTTCTTAAACTTAATCTATATGCAAGATCTTGTCTTCAATTAAGGTAAGAATTTAAATTGGATTGAATATTTTATCCTTCATAAAATCTAGATAATATACACTTTTTGATAGTGAAAATTTCTGAGATTTCTACTCTAACCATCAAGCCATTTATTTATATATATTTTTTCTTTTTTCTTTTCCCTTAGTTTTCTTAGGCTTCTTGTTTACCCGGGTAGTGAGCTTTTAACCGATGACTCCCAAATCAGTCGGTCTTAGGGCATCAGATGAGAAAACATCCCTCGGGTTTAAGGACTCGAGTAAACAAGGCCGCAAACTAAGGGGGATTATTTGTTTCTTATGACCACCGTTAGGCGTGAATAATCATGCTTCTTGATGTATAGTTATCCAGCTTAAAAGTGATTTTTTATTCAATTATACCATATATATTTTTTCCTTTTTATTTTTTTACTTTATGACATTTTAGGTCTTTGTTTCCATCTCAAAAATATGTAAGTGTGAAGTGCATACTGTCTAAGGCAAAAAATTCAAGATAAAATTATCTCCCCAATCTTTTATACTTAACCTATAATTTTAAACAAGATCTATTATTTCAACTACGTTTATGATGTCATAATTAAGGTTTCTTTAATTTCTAAGATCATCTTAATATTCTTTAAAAATAGATCAAAACATTGTCTTTTATTTCAAAAAGTTTTTTAAAGAAAGGAAAAGTTCCTATACAAAAGGAAAATTTTAAAATATCCTAAAAGAAGTGAAAAAGAAAGAAAATCTAAAAAACTCTATATTAGTAAACCCTCTCCCACACGTATCTCATGCATTGTCCTCAATGCATCGTAATGTATGTATGCATGAAATAAATAGAGAAAGAAGAAAAATCACCGGAAGATGGTGATTCCGGTGGTGGTCTGATTGGTGCACGAATTGTGGCCCAATCTAATTTGCGTGGAATCCAGAGGAACCCACCAATGACTTTTATAATACAACCCACTAAAATGATATATATATATATATATATATATATATATATATATATATATATATATATGAATGATTTTTATTAAGAAAGTTACCCCATCTAATTTTCAAAATTTTAAACTAATTTCAGAGTCATTATTTTCAATACCTTTGTCCCAAAATAGAGTGTGAAAACACGGAATGATTGACTTGAACTCAGAAAGCACAGGAACTAATACTGACCTAGGAATTTGACTTAAGTCAAGTAAAAATTCAGGAGTTAAAATTTGTTCAGGAAACAAGTCCAAATCAAGAAGTTGAAATTCAATTCCACATTCATTCTCCCACAATGGAATGTGACTTTCTAAGATAGGTGATTCAAGTTCAAGAATGACAGGTATGGAAATCAAAACTGACTCTAAAATGTTACTTAAATCGGGTAGTAAAATAGGAGTCAATATTGATTCAAGAATTTGAACTGGATCACAAATTTAAGGAATGAAGTCACATTCTTGTCTAAGTTCAATTTCTTTGAAAGGAAAACTTACCAATTTGTCAATAGGACATTCAAAAGTATAAAATTGGTCAAGTTCAATCTGTTGATTATAAAAGATTGGTGATTTAATTTCACGATGGATTGGCACAGGCTCTAATGTCGACTCGGGAAAAAAGCCTGAAATCAGGTAAAAACACCTCAGTCATTATTGAGTCAAGAAGTGAAATTGAATTACTAAGTTGAGGTTCAGGATCATATTCATGCTCAAGTTCAATATCAAGAAAAGGATAATTTGCCAAAATGCCAATGGGATTTTTAACATTTGAAGTTTGGTCAAATTCAGATGGGTGTGCTGAAATTGAATCTTGGTTCCCAAAATAACAAGAGTCCTGGGTCAGATCAATAGAGTTAGAGATATCTAAATTAGTCAAAGATTGATAAGAGAGAGTTTTCTCATTTCTACAAATGTTGACCAATTGACTCAATTATGCCTCCAACCTATTGATAGACTGAGCAGAAGATTTTTGAAATTATAGCACGGACTCCTGCAAGATTTCTATACTCTTTTCTAAATGTGATTTTTCTTCAAGTGAATATTCCAGAAAGAGAGTATAAGAATCTTAGTTTTGGAAAGATAGTGAAGATTATGAGTCCAACATATTTTGAGATTGAAGCTCAGACTCACGAAAGCACTCCATACTTATTTTCAGGGTAGACGGTCGGTGATTCTGAATAGTTGAAACTGAGTATGAATCATGAAAATATTATGAACTTGGTGAATTGAGCTTCTTTTGTTGGGACTCAAGCATGGCTTGTACGGCTTCTATACTTTTTTCTAGCTCAGATTTTTCTTCAATTGGTGATTCTAGAAAGGAGTATAGGAAGCAAAATTTGGAAGTGAATACTGTGAAAATTGTGAAAATTATGGACAAGGTGGTTGAAAATTTGACTCGGGGGAGTTGAATTCTCATTGACTCTGTGAAGAGTTAAAATTATTTTGAAAATTATAGTCATAAGATTAGGGGTATGGGTTGTATTGATTCAGATAAGTCCAACCTGGTGTATTCGGTTAGTTCATATTGTAAAAAGTCAGATTGAAATTATTCGAATCAAAGGGGGTCGGTGTGAAATATGGATTCATATTAGGATTGAAAGAATTGTTGTTGTTAAATTCCATTTCACGAACAATCACAAACAAAAAGGAAAAGCAAACAACAAACAAAAAGAAAGAAAATCAAAACTAAGCCTATACTAAGGTTGACCTAGACCTAGACGACTCCTAACTGGTCGATTATCCGAGGGAGGTTGTTGTATGAATCCGACCACAAGCTAATCGGCCAGGTAGGGGCAAAATACCGTGGGAGGTATCCATGCATAAGCAACGGACCTTAATTATGTCAAACCATGGTATCTTCGAGGAGTAACTTCTTAATCCCCAACCTTACGCACCAATTTCACAAGAGTAAGATTCAAAATAAGTTCCACCTTCGGTCAATCTCTTAAAGAGTCCGAGATGTTCCAACATCTATCAATTTTTATTAGGGCTTGGGTTGTGTGAGTGGGGAGGTGGTTTTTGGGTTAAGGAAGGGTGATGAAATCCCCACCTTATCTTGTATTGGGTTATGCCCTTAAATCCAATTCGGGCAAATGTGCAATATAGACAAGAATATAACACAAAGTGAGTAAATTACCCATGTGTTTATCCTATGCTATATGCAATACCATATGTACACCTCAGTCTAGATCACAACAACAGAACAAAATACAGTATATTGGAATTGAAATTGGACACGTGCCTAAATGTAAATGTCTAAACCGTTTAAAAAGCATCCAAATACCCGATTTTATTTCTTTAATTTATTACAGTATGTAGGCAATTAAAGAAGAAATTTAACAGCAGAATATATCAATATATGCAACTTGCAGAGTCCCTGCAAAAGACAAAGTTCAAATGCCATAATTGTCGCATTTTCGCGGTATTTCTTTGATTTTCGCGGCAATATTTTAGAAGCAAGCTCTCTGCTTTCTTGAGCAGGGAGAGGCAAGCAAGAGGAAAGTTCTGTAATAGTCAGTTTCGATAAAAATTAACCTGCACACCAAAACAGAGAAGAAAATATTAACAAAAACGTGAAATCAAAACAATTCCCATCTCCGACAACTGCGCCAAAAATTTGATCGGAGCGAAACCAGCACTTGAAAATGTGTATTATGAAATCAGTATAATTATATATGTGTGTAATGTTCCCTCATACTTTCGTTATAGCATTGGCTCAACTGGTCGAATCCATAGGGACGAGAGGCGATAGAAGCATTAACAGTTCCCATTCACGTCAGTTGTTAATAATTCTTCATTGTTAAAGAATGATAAAAAAAGATAAAGAAAAGAAATCTAGAAGTGATAGGTGGAGAAGGCGATGAAAACAAAAATGTGAAAATAAAAGAGAAATGGTTTTGAAAACTAAAAGAAGATGAAACAAAGATGAACTAAAAAGTTGGTGAAAACAATGAAGAAAATGATAAAAGAGTTTGAAATTGATTTTTAAAATAAGATAAAAGAAAACTCATAGCTACTAACTACTAATTGCTTCACTAACCATACTAACCTCTTAGTGATAGTTGCCTCACATGAATTCTTGGCCATCACTAGTCCTTGACTTCAAGAGACGATACAAAGCATGGCTCATAAGATTGTTCTTCTACATTCAAACAACACATCCATACCACACAACAAGTTGCAAGTTACTATTAGATCATCAAAATCGGTTAGAGGTGAGCATGAAATAAAGTTAGCATTGCAAATTAGCAAGTTAGTGGGTTAGATGTTAGAAATGTTAGAATCCATCATGAGCCATCAATGGCTTTTGCAAGAGCAAGGCCTTATAGAAGCTATTAGATTCATGTGGATTATATAGATTATCAAGTAAGTGGTTAGATGATTAGTGGTTAGTAGTTAGATTGTAATAGCATCATGTAGAAATGGAGAAAATTACAATTGAGAAGAAAGAAGACACCTTTACGTAGATTGTCACCATCTATTACATCAATCTCTCTTTCTCTCTTTGAATCTCTTAGCCCTAACATATGATCTAAAATGAAATGTAAATACAAAAGAAAAGAAAAGAGGAACACCTACACTAACCTACACTAAAAGAGAAAACCTTGCTTATTTCTCAATCTGCTTGCATTTCGGGCCTCTACAGGGTATATATAGGCAAAAAGGGCTTCTAGATGACGAGACGAGGCCACGCGTCAAAAATTGACGCGTGGCTCTCCTATAGGGCCGCGAAAATGGCCATAGCCGTGTTTCTGCAGCCAAACCAGGGACTCAGGTTCCTAGTTTTGGCGAGCATATTCTCGTCGCTTCGAGGACCTTCAGATATGGTTTGATTCAGGTATATATGTCTGGATATTCGTCTGATGTGCGCAAGGGTCTAGGTTCAATGCATCTTCTAGAAGCTCTCTTACTTGGCCTCCAAGAAATACAGATTTAATTACCCAAAAATGGGTTTAGTTAAGTTCTTATTACCCTTTTGCCCCTAGACTCTTGATTTATCTGCAAAGTAGACCAAAACACGATTAGAAATGATATATTATTTATAAATCGGTAATAAAATGCGATATAATAATGCAGAACTGTAGACTAATTAGGTCCCCAATCTGGCATTTGAGTTTGATCTTTCCCATCGGCGTGTACCATTAGCGTTGAAGCAGTAAATGGTAGGTTGAGTGGTGCTCACTCGATGAGTGGGGATTCCTAAGTGCTGCATGACCCGACAGGGCATGATGCTCAACGCAAATCCTGAATTAACCTGAATGCGGCTCACCTTTGATGATCCTATGTACCCTGTGAAATACAAGATCATATCATGTTCCCCTTGATCTGCATGTCGTCTGGAGTGAAGGTTATCCACGGGACATGTTGAAAGGCGTGGAGGCAATTTTCTTCATCTTCCTTCTCAGGTTTAGCCAGAATTCGGGCTATAAAGGCCTCAACATCAACTAAACTTCTCTAAGAGCCTCCCTTGTTGACTTGGACAGTCTCAGGAGCTTATAGAGAGTAATTCTGGCCGGGATGTTGGCCAGCTGAGCCATAAGGTCCTGAAGATCCCTCTGCTTTGTCTTTTGGGAGAGTTTTAACGTATCGAAACTCCTTTTGCTTCTCCACAGGTTGCTTCGTGGATTGCTTGGTTGGCTCTTAGGTGGGTTTAGGTGGATTTTCCACCACTTCGTCATACTTCTTCAAGTACGACTGACCCGAATAAGTCCCAGTCACGAGCGGTGCATTTTATTCTGCAGCAAGGATGATTGTCTCATCCTTAAAATCAGTTAGCGAGGCGACATAAGTTTCTGCTTTTTTGGAGGAACATATACCACATTGCAAGGCGAGGCTTTTGCTTTGCCTCTGGACCTTCTGTTGATAACAGTAGTCTATTGCTGGCCTTCCATGAGATCGGCATGAACCCACATGATCTCTCCTTGAGGAGTAGGAACAGGTACGAGACCTTTCTCCTGGTGGTGGTGTGGATCTGTATTGACCAATCTTAGTTTCCCTTTCGGGATGAAAACTACTCTGCTGATATTGGAGGCTGTACTCTGAACTGAAGAAACGACGTCATGTTAGCTGTCACCTTCTTCTGCTCCTAGCAGAGCTTGAGCACATCTGCATCAATCAAAACTTAGAGGATGTCTTTGAATAGCAACTATTGGTAGGGTGCCCCAGCATCCTATGGTACAAGCAGTAATTGAGATTGTCGATCTTGCTCACCTCTTCAGGCGTGTAACTTCAGGAAGCTTCAGTCTCTTTCTCTTATTGAGTAACTTGAACAACGAATCAATATGCTCGTCCTTGAAGGAGTATTGCTTATTGGCGCATGGCTAGTTCGAATAACTACCACCTCTAGCTGGTTGGGGCTTAGTGGGAGACTTCATTTTTATTGCCAGTGTGTGCTTCCTTTTAGGTTGGAAAGACGCTTCTGGCGCGCACCTTGTTGACTTTTCAGGTTTGGACTTATTTTCTTCTACCTTAATCCTGGCGACAATCTCCTCTGATTACTCGTCTTGCTGGACCAACTGCTTTCAGGTACGACTTTCTGCTACTCTTATCTGAGTTAGGAGTAAGCTCTGCAAATTATGGTGGCATGTTTCTACCAAGGTGGCCTGGGTCATACCTCTGGGACATCAGGGTGCCATATTCCGAAACCTCTCCACAAATGCTTTAACGAGCTCTCCTTTCTGTTCTCTCATTGTCAGAAGAGTTGGCATGGTCATCTCCGAGTCATCTTCAAAGAAACGGGTGATGAAAAGCTTCTCCAGATTATCCCAGTTCTTGATAGAGCCTTCTAGGAGCTTCATGAACCATTCAAAAGCAATCCCTTTCAGGGTGCTGATGAACAAACATGCCGGGATGACATCATTTGATACTATATTCCCGATCTGGGACTTGAAGTAGTATATGTGCTGGTTCGGTGACCCTTTGCTGTTAAAGGCCGTAGGGTCGGAGCTTTGAATTTAAGAGGGTATGAGACAAGATCTCACTTAGCCGGGTACGGCCAGACCACTCATGATTCTTGAAGGCCTTTTAGATTGGCTAGGGCCTCAAGACGTTGCTCAAGTTTGCTCATCCTTTTGAAATGAGTACTCCTGTTCTCCAAATGAACCTCCTCTTCAGATGGAGGCTTGGATGGCTTAGACTTGGAATGCACTTTATCTTCAATATGTGCAGAAGATGAACTCTCTCCCACTTCCGTTTGTCCTTAGACTTCTTGGAAGGAGTCTTGGCCTTCGGGTTTTTCTTTTTGTCCTCAAGAAGTTGCGAAAGCATCCACTTCAGAGTGTTGATAGATTCTTGTTGAGCTCGAATCATATCGAGTCGCTCCCTTTGGACTTGGGCTTGTTGTTTAAAGCGCCTGGCCATTTGTTTAGGGGTTCCTGCCATGTAAGCGAAGGCTTTTTCCTCTATGGAAGAGTTCAAGGCCTGTGATTCTACGATGGCAGAGTGTGCCTCGCTTATTTCAATGCCTCGAGTTAGGGCGTTATAGTCTACTGGGTTTATTGCATCAGTTTGAGTGCGGGTATACCGGTACACTCCTTCTGGCTCGGTGTCAAACTCGTCGGAGCTGACTATTGGCTGCTTTCCCTTAGTCCTGCTTGGCGTAGTGCTTGGACCCACCTTGTTTACAGTAACTTCAGGGTATTTTGCATTAGAGAAGGTTCTCCTTATGCGGGAGCGATGCCTTTTGGCCGAGCTGGTGACTAGCGCTGATGATAATCAGTTGAACACCGACTGTTTACTTACATGTGAGCTGCGGTGGCATTCAAATAGCACCGGTGTGATAAGTTGTTCACAGCAGCATTATGGAGTGATTTGATGAACACTCTTTTCTTTGTCAAGTAGTCTCTCAGATATGTCAGAGGGGGTCGAAGAGACAAGCCTCGCGTCTCTGAGGATGAGGACTTTTCAGCTCCCTTCTAACCGACCCGTCAGAGAGCATATGTTAGCCTTACGTCGCAACTCTGAGACGTAAGTCTCAGGGACGCAAGGTTCAGAGAAACAGAGTTCACGTTTTGTAGGACAGATGCGGCTCTCGCATTTTGGCTTTGAGACGCGGCTTTCGTGTCTCTGTTGAGAAGAGACGCGGACTCGCATTGCTGATTATCGCGTTTGTCTGGCGACACTTAAAAAATGGGGACTTCATGAGTCCCACGTTCTGACGTAGAGACACGGACCTCGCGTTGCTGAACGTCGCATCTACGAGGCAGGGCCTTAGGAACGCAAGTTTCATGAGCTCTGTGTTTTGGTATTCAGACGCGGACTTCTTGCATCTGATGCAGTTCAGAGAAGACGCGGGCTTGAGTCTCGCGTCTTATATCTGCTGGACAGATGATTTTTCCAGATCCTTCCATCTGTTGTTGACGTGCGCGACGCCTTTGTTGATGTTCAGCATTTTGGTTACACTTCATGGGTTGTTGGGAACACCCGTAATCTAAAGCTGAGGAATCTTGAGAGGAGAGGCAAGACAAAATTGGCCTTTAACGTCGTTGGCCTCACGGGTCTCGCGGGAGACGTTGACGTGGGCCACACGGGTGACGCGACCAGAAATGGCGCTGTTTGCACAAGCCATCTTTGGAGAAGTCTCCAAAGAGACTTAAGAGCAGATCTGTGAGGAGACCCTGCGGTATTGCCGCGCTACTCTGGGCTCTTGTAGCCAGAGGAGAGAAACTTCTCATACTTTGCCTGGTTGAATTCTACGACAAGTGACTTAACCTTTCTTCCCATGAAGTTGACGTCACCTTTTGCCACAACTTGCTCGTCAGTGAAGAAAGTAGTCTCCAGCAGAGTCACCATCCCTTGTAATGGGAGGAACGTTGAATGTATATTGTATAATTTCCTTGAATCAATGAAAAATTACAACAACTCAAATTCCAATTACAAGAAAGAGGACATACTCAAGCTCAAATCCCCTCTTTGTTTAAGGCTGGATTTTTGGATAGTGACGGAAAGTGAATCTTGTTTTCCGTTGATCGGGTGAACGCCAAGCTCCTTCAGAACCTTTCTCCTTAGATCACTGATAAAGTAGCACGACTCCTATCCGATGAAATCTCAAAGAGATTTGGGAAAAACTTGAACTTGACAAGTTTGTGTAGAAGAGTTGAACTCTTTGTAAAGTCAATATTTTTCAGCTGAAAAATTCCGACCCCTCTTCAATAGTAGCTCTAGATATTTATAGGGGTTCTAGGGATAAAACTGTCCCCTGAAACCCTCTATAAAAGGGGTTAACTCTCCTCTTTATGTGGACAGTAATTGACCCAGTAATTGGGTAGTTATAACTGAGATGCAGGGCTCCTCTGCAGTTGAAATGCGAGTTTGAGCTCTGCGTTTAGCCATTGCGGCAATGCTGGACGCGGGTCTCGAGCTCAACATTTGGGTGCTACTGTGGTGTTGAAACGCAGACATCGAGCCCTGCGTTTTGGTACTGCAATGATGTTAAGATGCGGGCTTGAGCCCTAAATTTGGCATTGCAGTGGTGTTTGAGACGCGGCTTTGATGAGATGCGGGCTTCGAACTATGCGTCTTAATACTGCATCAATGGCTTTGACCATCCTTGCATCTGATGTACATACTCTGTTATTTGATGACTTATCTTCAGTAATTTTTAGACAGTCTACAGTTTTCTTCTGCCCGGTGCTCCCTCTTTTCTACCTACTGATTCTCACACCCGAGAGTCTTAAACCGATACTTCATCGGTGCTCTTAACCTGAGAGGCATTCTCATTCTCTGTGTGTTTTGACAGGTTTGATCAGGGGCATTCAGTTACTTGTTGCAGAGTTTTATCCACGACAATTATGCACCCTTATTTTCAGGTCAATAAAGAACAATTACTTACAATTTGGCTTCATAAATTATATTAATACAACTAATAATTGGCTTTAGAAAAAGGGAGGGTGTTTGTTTCCTTCTATATGTATGAAAAAAACTGATTTGTTTATTTCTAAATTTGATTAAACAATTTGGATAGGGGAAAAATGAGAATAATTTTTTTTAAATACAACTAATAGTTAGAAAGAAAAATGACTTTCACCTTCAATTCTAATGACTGGCTCCTCACTTTTCCATATTTGATGAAAACAAATTTGGATATGGAATGAAAGTGGATAACATCCAGAAATTATTTAATACAACTAATTTAAAGAAGAAAATGTCTTTCACATTGAATTCTAATGCCAAAACCTAAAGTTTCCATATTTTATAAAAATAAATTTGGATACCGATTGAAAATGGATAATAACCAAAAATTATTTTATACAACTAATTGTTGGAACTTGTTTTGATGAAGACATTTGTGAAGCATTTCATTTGGAGCTCTAACACACGACGAATCAAGAGTCCTTCATGATCAAGATGTCCCAAAGAGAGTTGATATGATGTGGTTTGTAATTGTGAAATAGCATGTCAAAAGCCTTGATGCACACACACATATCATGTCTATATAGTCGACTTATAACTCCTTATAGTCGACTAATACCCTTGGTAGTCGACTAACCCAAACTCCCTAGTCGACTAATCCTATGTCACAATTTAGAGCCAACTCTCTGTTTGTCCATTAGTCGACTTGACAGACAAACATAGTCGACTAATAAACCTTGTAGTCGACTAATCCTATGCCCCTAGTCGACTAATCCCTGGCCTAGTCGACTTATAAAGTAGTTGCAGTCGACTTGATTCAGTTAACCAGAAAACTGTCACTCGAACTTATCTTTCCCTAGTCGACTTATACCCAAACCTAGTCGACTAACCTTTGGAAATTTGCATAGACTAGTCGACTAACTCAAAAGGCAAGTCGATAATAGGCAGTTTCTGACTGTTGGACAGTTTCTATTATCTGGTCTTTTATGCAACGTTTTCCAACGTTTCAATCATTCAAATGGCACCTATAACTACCCTAACTTACCCTAGAATGCAGCTATATAAAGGGTTGTTATTCTAAAGGCTAAATACCAATCCTAATCTTCAGTTTTCTAAGATCAAAAATTCTGTCAATCCTGAAAACTGTTCCCACTTCAGTTCTTCACCAAATTCAAATTCCTTTGTGAAGTTCTCTGAAGTTTGTCTCCTATACTAGACCTTGTCCACGTTCATACACTGTACCAAGGCTTATAGGAAAGTGTTGTAATACTCAAAGCAATCATTGTACACGGGTGTCTTCTTGGTGTAGAAGCAGTTGTACAAGGTGAAGTTTGTTCTCTTGGTGGAAGAGAAGGTGTTCTCTTGGTGGAAGAGAAGGTGTACACATTTGGTAAAGGGGATTTGTCAAGTGGTGTGCATGGTTGTGATTTTGGGTGTACAAAATCAAGGATAAAGAAAAATCTCAAGCGGGTGGCTTGGGGACTGGATGTAGGTCACGAGGACCGAACTAGGATAAATCTCTCGTGTTTGCGTTTGTCTAAACTTTTCTGAGATTTGATTTCCTTTTTGTAAGTATATTTATTTGTTTAACTTAATCATTCTTTATTTAGTATTTGTGTTGACTTTGTAGTTTAGATCCATAAGTGCCAACAGAGAAAGTTCCGCATTTGGCATCATCTCGGGACCAACAATTGGTATCAGAGCGAGGTCTCACAATTGGTATCAGAGCCCTACATACCTAGTCAACAACAAGGATGGCAACAGAGTTTTCATCATCCCAATTCAAAGAAGGACATTCTACACAACGTCCACCGCTATTTGACGGATCCAACTACAACTATTGGAAGTGTAGAATGAAGATCTACTTGCAATCGCTCAACTACGAACTATGGAACATCGTTGAAGCATCGTACACCAAACCAACAACCAACTACAGCGCTTGGAGTGATGATCAAAAGAAGAATGCGAACCTTGATGCCAAAGCGATGAATGCCTTATTCTGTGCATTAACCAAAGAAGAGTTTAACAGAGTGTCAACAGCCACTTCTGCACATCAAATATGGCATACTCTTCAGGTAACACTCGAAGGCACAAGTAAAGTTAAAGAGTCTAAAATATCTGTTCTTGTCCACAGGTTTGAATTATTCAAAATGGAGGAGAATGAAATCATATCCGAAATGGTTACAAGATTCACCGACATTACCAATTCCTTAGCATCCCTTGGAAAGGACTACACCCAAGTCGAAAAAGTTCGCAAGATACTTCGTGCACTCACACCAGAATGGAGAAGAAGACACCGCAATTGAAGAGGCGAATGATCTCTCAACTATGACATTAGAAAACCTAATCGGTAATCTAATGGCATATGAAGTGCAGTTAGAAGAAAGAAAGAAGGATGAACGACAACACTACTCAAAGAAGAAAGAACTTGTCTTCCATGCATCCTCCGACACGGACGATTCAAATGACGTTGAAGAGGAGATGGCAATGCTTTCAAAGAAATTTAGGAGATTCCTAAAGCAAGGTAAATTTAAATACTTTAATTGCAATAAACCAGGTCATATGAAGATGGATTGCCCTTTGCTCAAAATAAAAGCAAATACAAGAGCAAAAAGTTCAGAAAGGTGAAAGACTATGAAGCCTCATGGGAGAACAGTGATTCCTCATCTTCTGACGAAGAAGAATCCACTGAACGTGTCAACATATGTTACATGGCCATAGAAGATGATGAGGTATCGTTTACTGAACTTTCAGATGCATTTCATGAATTATTTAATGATCTGAAAAATGAAAAACTGAAAAATAAAGTTTTATCAAAAGAAAATGAAAAACTTTTAAAGGAAATTCATGTTATGTTTTACAAGTATCTTTATAAATTCTCAACAAGATGAGTTTGAAAAAGTCATATCATCATTGAAAAATGATAATGAGAAGTTTATAAAGAGAACATTTTTCTTAAAAGGAAACTGAGTCTTTGAATAAAAGGATTTCTATTTTAGATAAAGATATTTCAGTTTTCAAAAAGAAATATGAAGATATTTTGCAAAATGTGACTAAGTTCAATTAAGGAAAAGAAAAGTTGAATGATTTGTTATCTTTTCAAAAATTGTCACATAATCATTATGGTATTGGATATATTGAAAATCTTCATATTGTAGTAATCCATATAGTTCTTTTGTAAAAAGAAAGTCTAAGAAAAATAAGTTTATATGGATTCCTAAGAATTTAAGTATTCATGATAAAAATGCCTATATTGCATCATACATTCATGATATATGTAATTCATGCAATTATGTGTATACTAACAGGTGGAAACTAAATTCTAAATGGATTTGGACTCCTAAAGGTTAATATGTTCTTTTATGTTTGGTACCATCTAACGTTTATCTTGCAGGTACCATATAAAAAGTTAATAAGAACATATATATATTTAATGATATATCTGTTGCAGGGGGAGAACAAAGTATTTCTCTATCTGTTATAACCCAATTTCTGCAGGGGGAGAAAATATAACATATTTTCTGCAGGGGGAGCACTTGTGCACACAAAGCGTCATCATCAAAAAGGAGGAGAATGTTGGAACTTGTTTTGATGAAGACATTTGTGAAGCATTTCATTTGGAGCTCTAACACACGACGAATCAAGAGTTCTTCATGATCAAGATGTCCCAAGAGAGTTGATATGATGTGGTTTGTAATTGTGAAATAGCATGTCAAAAGCCTTGATGCACACACACATATCATGTCTATATAGTCGACTTATAACTCCTTATAGTCGACTAATACCCTTGGTAGTCGACTAACCCAAACTCCCTAGTCGACTAATCCTGTGTCTCAATTTAGACCTAACTCTCTGTTTGTCCATTAGTCGACTTGACAGACAAACATAGTCGACTAATAGACCTTGTAGTCGACTAATCCTATGCCCCTAGTCGACTAATCCCTGGCCTAGTCGACTTATAAGTAGTTTCAGTCGACTTGATTCAGTTAACCAAAAAACTGTCACTCGAACTTATCTTTCCCTAGTCGACTTATACCCAAACCTAGTCGACTAACCTTTAGAAATTTGCCTAGACTAGTCGACTAACTCAAAAGACAAGTCGACTATAGGCAGTTTCTGACTGTTGGACAGTTTCTATTATCTGGTCTTTTGTGCAACGTTTTCCATCGTTTCAATCATTCAAAAGGAACCTATAACTACCCTAACTTACCCTAGAGTGCAGCTATATAAAGGGTTGTTATTCTAAAGGCCAAATACCAATCCTAATCTTCAGTTTTCTAAGATTAAAAATTCTGTCAATCCTGAAAACTGTTCCCACTTCAGTTCTTCACCAAATTCAAATTCCTTTGTGAAGTTCTCTGAAGTTTGTCTCCTATACTAGACCTTGTCCACGTTCATACACTATACCAAGGCTTATAGGAAAGTGTTGTAATACTCAAAGCAATCATTGTACACGATGTCTTCTTGGTGTAGAAGCAGTTGTACAAGGTGAAGTTCGTTCTCTTGGTGGAAGAGAAAGTGTTCTCTTGGTGGAAGAGAAGGTGTACACATTTGGCAAAGGGGATTTGTCAAGTAGTGTGCATGGTTGTGATTTTGGGTGTACAAAATCAAGGATAAAGGAAAATCTCAAGCGGGTTACTTGGGGACTGGATGTAGGTCACGAGGACCGAACCAGGATAAATCTCTCGTGTTTGCGTTTTGTCTAAACTTTTCTGAGATTTGATTTCCTTTTTGCAAGTATATTTATTTGTTTAACTTAATCATTCTTTGTTTAGTATTTGTGTTGACTTTGTAGTTTAGATCCATAAGTGCCAACAGAGAAAGTTCCGCATTTGGCATCATCTCGGGACCAACACTAATGATTGGAAAGAAAAATGTCATTCACCTTCAATTCCAATGCCTGACTCCTGATTTTTTCCATATTTGATGAAAACAAATTTGGACATTGAGTGTAAATGAATAACAACCAGAAATTATTTAATACAACTAATGATTGAAAAGTAAAATATGGTTCACTTTCAGTTCTACTTGACTCCTGAGGTTTCCATATATTAATGGAAACAAATTTGGACAAGGACGAAACTGGATATTAAATATAAATTATTAAGCACAATTAATGATCAGAAAGAAAGATATCTTTTATCTTAAATTGTAATGTCTCATCGTTGAGATTTTCATACTTGATGAATTTTTTTTTGGAAAAGGAACGACAATGGATAATAACCAACAATTATGTATTCAACTAATTGATTGAAAAGGAAAATATCTTTCATTTCAAATCAAATGATTGACCCTTGATATTTTCATATTTGATGAAAACATTTGGAAGATAAACAAAAATGAATATAACCACAATTAGTTAATATAACTAATGATTAGAAAGAAGATTGTGTTTTTTTTACAATAAAAAAGGTCTAAATTAGGCCTTCCGCATACAACTCCTCTTATATCGAGCTCCTCAAGCATGTAATTGCTCATATATTGGATATTAACTCCTTTAAAGCCGATACCTGCCACATAATCTGCTACTATATTACCTTCTTTGAAGATGTGAGAACATCTGAAGTCTCCCAAAAGATCCATCCAGAGTACCATATCAGTAATCAGGGAGTCTGCATATCCTCTATTACCTTGCCTTTTGTTGATCCATGCCTTGTGTTGATCCAATGGATAACACTACCCGAGTCTCCTTCTAACCAGACATGTGTGGCACCAATCTCCATCATTGCACACTTGAGAGCGAACCATGCCCCAATAATCTTTGCCACAGGAACTGAGACACCCATTAAAACTCTGCTACATGCTATCATTAAGCAGGCCCGGCCCAGATGTGGTTCAATCGGTGCGACTGCACATGGCTCCCATGTTTAGGGGGCATGCAGTCACCGACCCGGTCCAATAATTTTCTTATAGAAAAAAAATTCCGCCTAAATTATAATGTGTTAAAAAAATTGAAAACCAAAAGACTGCATCTTTTCGTCTTCAGTTCAGCCTTCATTGCGTCTTTTCGGCTTCGCCGACTACCAACCAGAACTAGTCATGCAAAATCCTCAGTCCTTAGTTTCTTTTTTAATTCCTCTCTCTCTCAAGTCTCAAATCTATTCTCCTCTTCTGACCTTTCTTCTTCAGTACCCCTCTCTCTCTCCCCCTTCAACTCTCAAGTCTCAAATCTCTCAAGTCACAAACCCCACCTCTCTGTTTTTCCTCACAGAATGGAAGCAGAGGGTAAAAGAGAAGATCAACAAGGTTGCAGACCCCTCTTAGGCTTTTAATTTTGATGTCATACTTGACAAGTTCTTTCTCTTTGCTTGCTAATTTTGATCTTAGTTTTATTTTTTGTTTCCATTATCATGTGCCAGAGATCCCTTCCTATCTATTATAAAACTCAACTGCCACCTTCTCCTCAAATCGCATCAAAGCCACATCGAACTCAAGGTCTTAGGATCCAAACCTGTTAAGCTTTTTTCAAGGTAAACGATGGTTCTTGTTAAATTGGTGTTATTTTAGTTTCCTCAGCACAGGAAAGTTTGAATTAATTGTTTATGATACATTGAGGTTTGTTTGGCCTGTTAGAATTGGAGAGTTGGTACTAAAATTTACAATGACCAAGGCATGTTTGATAAAATGCTAATATGTGATGGCTCTTCAAAATAACATGTTGGTAACTTGGTATCATAGTCCATATTAGATTTGCAAAGAGTTAGCCAAATTCATTAAGATTTACATTATTTTTTGCATTAATTTGTTTAAATTTCTTTACATGTTGGTTCTTCAAAATAATGTATTTGGCCTGTTAGAATGCCCAAGATACGTTTAAAATGTCAATATGTGATGGCTTTTTATATGTAAGGCTTGTTAGAATTAGAGAGTTAGTACTCGAATTTACAATTTGAAAACATAAACAAATATGACTACAAAAGCCAATGCCATTTGTCACGTCCCGCTAACCATAATACATGATTTCGGGTACTCGACGAGAGCCGCGACGTATTATTATTAATACGCTAAGCCTCAGTACAAGAAAGTTCAATACACTAAAGTTATTATATATTCCAGTTTTACTACTCAAGTACAAAATATCACAAAAGTCTATATTATTACATTAAGGAAAATAAAATGCATAAAATATAAGATCCTCACAAATTAAAACTGGATGAAACACTAGCCCTGAAGTTCTGCCACGTGCTCGAAGTACCCCCCCATTAGCACTTATGAAGATCGCAAAACATCATGTGATTATAGGTAATAAAAATAAATAAAGAAATAATAAACTCTGATCTAATTAACCATCATCAGATCAGATCAGTTTCAAATTAGAACTTTCAATGACTCCACACAAAGATGATTCGGTCTACACATTGCTCCAGCGAAAAGAAACTAGATATCATTATGCATAAAATGATATCACCTAGAAGGG